>CM060834.1:37637500-37860000 GCA_030762175.1 Metallyticus violacea | reverse complement strand
GGAGCTAATTTTTATCACTTAGATTTATACATATAATAATTCAGATCTTCACACCTTATACACTGCGTTTGGAATGTCACTCCGCACTTGCATAAAATTTTAATTTTCCACAGTACTACTTCATATAACAATTTTGTATTTATATTTCGTGAACTCTAATATCGTTTCTGAACTAGCCAAAAATTATGGATTGGTAGATTTTTACGCTCTATCACCCTTTCGACATCAATCAATAATTTTACGTTACATAATATGTCGTAAATTTAACCATTGCATAAGACAAGGGTGTTTCTGAACTATTAAATCAAAAATTTTAAAAGTAATTATTCAACAAGAAACACATTAATGATTTAACTGATTTCTGAAATATATGCGTGATAATAATGAACCAAGGATTTTAGCATATATCTTTTTAAAACCATAGTATATTTCACACAACTCAAAATATAACATCAGTAAAGATACATATTATTCTTAGTTACTAAACTTGAAAATATCAATATAATTAGTAAATAGATTGGGACTCACATTATATCATTAATTAATTGTCTTATCAGTGTTAGTTATTATTATGCATCAATAAACCGCTCAAGAATTAAACAATTAAATGATGCTTTTTATCTGCTCATTCGCGTACCACTTTTTTTAAACTTAAAAAAAAAGCAAATATTTGAAAATTTGCTTCGTTTTATAAGTGTATATTAAATTAAATACCATAGAAATTTTATACTTGGGCCCAAAATGTATAATTATAAAAAATTATAAAAATTCAGCTAACAAATTATTGCTAAGTAGGCTGCGAACCGTTTTCGATAGAGCACATTTTAAAGAACATTTACAACAATAATGTAGTTTAAATTTGGTATGAAGATTATTACATTTTTTTCTTGAAAATTTACTAATCGGAAAAGGTAAGGAAAGCCTTCACGCCAGGTTTCCCTTAAAAGAACAATAAACATATAATTTTGGTTGCTAGTTCAACTTACACATAAAAATTCAGCAAAGAAAATTCTCAAAATATTTCCGTGTCATTTTAATTGCATAAGAAAGTCTTGCCTGTATACATTGAAACTGACGTAAAATCTTTCGCAATGTCAAGCGAGTCTTAATTCAAGACAGTTTTAATTACCATAGTGTCGCGTTAGTAGAACTTTTGCAAGGACCTGCCGGCAAGGAGAGAGGCGGTTGAGTGTTGAAGACAATTAAAGTGCACCAGGGTGTAAGGTGCTGCTTGCAAAACTCCGCAGTAGGTAAAGCTGCGGTAAATTATTTCACCGCGCCTTACTAGTTGTGTTATAGCATTTGAAGAAGCTAAATTTCAAACAAAACTACCAAAAGTTCAAGTTTCCAGCAACGGGAGAAAATGTTGGGTGGGAAAACTGAAATAAATACTATCTAGCTACAGTTTTGTAATTGTACATTACGACAGACATTTCAGCTAACATAAAAGCCTTTTAGTTTACCTCCACAAGTAAAGACTAGGTTACGAGTAGAGATATGCGTCACCATCCTCACAAGATATTTGATATAGCCCAGAATTCGGATAAGACTCAATAAACCTTATGTGAAAACAGAAAAGCCCTGGGTTTGATTCTTTTGCAGATGTAATAGAATCTACATGCGGTGAACAAATTTGGGAACTTTTGCAGGATTTTCCAGTTTCGTTACACTAATAACTTTCACCATTTTCTCTCATTCCGAAAATGATTTAAATGAGTTCATTTAGGTAGCAACGCTTCAGGAATATCTTCCATCCTTGTGCCTTGAAAGGCTCTTGGTGATAAATTGCCCAAATTCGAAACCTCTCACCTTTTAAGACTGCCCTCCATAAATTCGTACATGTTATGCAGGCATTGGGGTGTTTGGATATGGGATGAGATGAGCAAGGAATGAGTTGCGTGCTATTATTGAATATAACATTGCAAGACTTCCAGGCTTCAGTAACATGGGATTAATGGAGTTGGCTGCTGTTCTGCTAGTTTGCTGATGAACCAACAACTCTTTTGCTAATTAATTAATACTTTAGTAAATGTGCACAGAGGTGTGACATTCGTTTTAAGAACTATAGAAAATATTAATAATACAACTTTTACTACTTTAAAGGACTAAAACTATATCCTTATAAACAACGCTAATTTTAGACATACTGAGGGGACCAGAAAAATGTATACATACTTTCACAGTAGATATCTATTTAATATATTTCAAAGTTGGATCGAAAAACAATTTAATATGTAGCAAGATGTTCAGTAAACAAATGTGACTCACATACATTATGATAGCGTTGCTACGTGACGTAAATCAACAATGAACAAATGAAGTCAAGATTTTCGTATGCTGTTCTGTAAACAGATGTGACTCACATTACGTTATACTAGCGTTGCTACATCAAAAATGGAGCCAAGATTATCTCTGAACAGCGGAAAGCAATTTTGAAGTGGTATTGGAAAACCGAGAATGTTGTTGAAGTTCAAATGCAATGGAGATGTGTGTACAGAACAGAACCGCCAACTCCAGTAACAATTGCACGCTTTCAAGACAGATTTGAGACTCATGACACTGTATGCGATGTTCACAAGGGCAGATAAGGCATATCACCACATTACCACCGAGATGTACGTGCGTACCTTGATGACAATCTTCCAAGAACGAAGAGGTCCGATTGAATTGCACCGCGTTCTCCGGATCTAACTCCGTTGGACTTCTACCTATGGGGAACTCTTAAGGGTGTTGTATAACGCAGAAAACAAGCTACACTGGTAGTACTTTGGGAAGACATTGAAACGGCATGTGCTGCAATCGCTGAGGACACTTTCGCAAACGTTATCAACCAGTAGTTCAACGTACTCAGAAGTGTATCGACGCGATGGTGGGCATTTTGAACAACTGTTGTAACTGTAAAAGCCTAAGATGATTGGTGCTCATCATTTTCTGTTTGTGTGAATTCACTTTTTTATGTTAACACAGATTTTCTTTGCAACCTCTTTGGCAACTTTTTTGGCAACCTCTGTATAATATAAAGAAAATGCTGAACTGTTCAGAGTGAGATTATTTGTGTTCTCGCGAGTCAAACAAGCGCAGAAATTTATTTCCTCAAAAATATATACAGTTTTTGCGTGCATTTCCTTCTTGCCTGAAACTTTCTCCTCTTTCCTTAATGGTCCTATTCACTAGCTACATCAGGATTGTTTGCCACTTAATGATTGGTTTCTCGCCTATCGAAAGTTTTACCTTGTCGTGACGTAACTATCCTGACAGACAAGCAAGCTATTGCCATTTTTCCATTAGTCTCCAGGACAGCGTGGGCTATACAGAACCCTCGTTTGGACGCCTGCCCAGCTTACCGGGAATTTGCTTGGCCCAGAAAGCATCTGTTTGCGGTGGAGTCTGATGTTCATAGTCCCTTAAATTCAAGTGCATACATTTTTACAGCATAACAAACACCATTTTTTTTTATTTGCTCACACAATGACATTTCGTGTACAAGATCGAGGTTTTCTGCACTCTAGTATCTATTGTTTTGTGTCGCTACATGGCCATGTAAATAAATGCACGCTTCGTTCGTGAAAAAATACAAAATTAAATTAAAAAAAAAAAAAAAAAAACAAGGAAATCCGGGTCAACAAAGCGAACATTATCAAGCACTCAATTGCAGAAATTAACTCTACTCACATAATCGAGTGATTATAATTCCTAAACTACAGTTAACTAATAGGATTTAATTTTAAAATTTTAGTGGCATTCCAAGCCGTGATTTGTGAAACTGTGCAAGCTTTCTCAGAGATTCCTTTGAACTTCGTTCTAAATTTTCTCTGATGTCATTCAATTTTTCTCTCTCTAAGAATAAGGAGTTTTATATTTTCAGTTTATTTTATATCAAGATCAGCTCCCGTTTCCCTCAGTCTATTCATAAGAATACAAACCGTTTCTCTGTGAACAACAGGAAATCTGTCTGTAAGTCGCCGCCTCACTTATCTGCATGGGAATCAAACAAAAATATTCTGTGTTCTAAAGTATATGGGCGTTTTGGCATTATAATAACCCTAACACACTATAACAATGAAACACGTGGTCTTAAACTCCTGTATAGTACAAAGACGTTGCGTCAGCGGGAAGAGACGGGCAAGTGGAGGAGGGAACAGAACCGTTTAGAAACAGGTGACGCAAATCCCCATTAAGTCGGCCACGCGTCCAAATGAAGGCTCTGTACTCTTCAAAACTGTTAGGTTGGGAGGATTCTCTGAACGATAATCCCTGTTCCACAGGTACCATACGTCTTAAATTTTTTGTTGTAATTATTAAAATGTACTTAAGAGTAGGGAACTTGGATCTACAAGTCAACGAAGAACATGTAATTGTCATTTTGGGCAGCATTTAAACTCCTTTATCTATTGCTTAAGATGGAGGATTTATAAAACGCCTGTGCCCATGCATTGTTGTATAAAGCGTTTTATTCAACTAAGGTCCTATTTAATTAGAATAATATTCTTAAAACTTGTATCTTTATACAGTAGAAATTGATTTACACTTGTATAACTTTACCATTTTCCAGATCAAATGTATTCGATACATACATATATATACAATAATATTATTATTATTATTATTATTAATATTAAATAAATCATATTGGCATAGTAAACCACTCCTTCCATATTGTAACGTTTTCTTTCTATGGCCATATCCTGGATTTCCAAGGCTAAAATGCATTGGCATTAACGAAGGAATCGATTATTTTATTATTAGGTTACAAACCCGTCACATTTAGCAAAGAATACTTTTTTTGTAGTTTCCTATCATTTCGGCATAGCCATTTGAGATTGTTCGACAGCTATATTCCGAATTTTACATATATTAAGCGACTATGGAATTATATATGTTAAACGTTTTCTGAATTACTAAAGCCACTATACAATATAAATAAGAGCATTAAATGTTCAGAGATAATTGTTTATACACCGCACAGTCAACTCCAATTATTTTATTGTGTTATACCCCGTGTGACTGAAATGACAGAGTTATATATAGGAGATATTTAGCAAATAAAAACAAGTTGCATGATTATAGGCGTGGTAGCTGTTCATAATGGAACATGTGGTTTATCAACATTCACAAATGAATCACGAGGTAGTAATTTATTACATATCAACCTCTTTTAGCTTTTTTTTCATACTTACTAACGATCTCAGTAACAAAACCTACAGACAAAGAAAAGTTAACAATTGACAGCCTGAATACCCTGATACATTGTAAATGGAAGACTGATATGAAGAACAGGATGACGTCATACAAGAAATAACAAGTGTTTCAATAAATTACTTTCAAAATGAGCACTAACAGTAAAACTAAGTAACTGATCTACCCTCAACTTCTAAATATTAACGTTTTGACAAAGTTGGAACGTACTTTTCAGTTACACCCTGTAAACTCATCTAAGTATGAATAAATAGCACATTTTGAGATAGATTATTTCATCTGCATAACATTCATTAATCATTAGTTTCTTTGAACAAAACTACGTATTATTTTATAAGAAAAGTAAATGTATATTATCTTTCACAAAGTATTCCAAAGCAGAAATATAAACTGCACATTTCTGCACTGGTGAGAGATTTCCATTAAATATAGTGCTTTGATCAAGCACTTAAATATCTCTCTTTTCGTTCATAATCCATGCAAAACAGGACGTATACTTAATGATTAAATTTATTCCAATTTTATCGCGATTCCATTTGAAAATATAGCAAAATAATTGCTGGTCAGCGGACCTTCTCTTGAAGGGTATCGGAACTGAGAGTACGATACTCTAAAACCTAGCGAGTGGTTAAAGAACTAACATAACCACGTTTTATGAAGAAACTGACTTATAGCATATCTCTCACTTCCCCTCTCCGAGGCGCACTCACGCTCTCTATAGCGTATTCTTAGAACTAAATCAACTGATTATACAAATAGAATGTAGATCTGCAATAGTGATCTCATTAATTTAAAATGAATTGACTAAAAGTGGAGTAAATTTCATCAGTTACAATCATACGCATTAAAATACTTAAGCACTTGACATCAAGTAAGGTGCACTCAAACACAAGTTATGAACCCCCCGCCTAACAGGTAAACAAGAACTGATGAGTGACAGGCATAGAGAGAGAGAGAGAGAGAGAGTGATTTGTAGCTCGTGACCAATCGTGAACCCCTAACTGTTGTCTATAGCCAAATATCAACATAACTTTATTCCGCTTTATTTTGCATTTAGTTCAAACAAAGAAAACCGCACCAATTCTGCTAATAATAATTTATTTGCCTCTAAATTCAATGCTGATATTTGCTTTTCTGTAAGATGCTACAGATGACCAGAATCGGTCTTTGGAAGCAATAGTCACTTTGATGCTTGAAGAGGGAAACTGCACGAAAATAATTGTGTATCTAGAACTGTTGACGTCTGTCACTTTATTACAAAATGATCAAATGCATCTTAAAAAAGTATCTTCTTGGCACACCTTTCAGCTCAATCAATGTTAATATATTAACTGTAATTGTCAAACTATTTTGTCGTCTCGTTAAGTAAACAGACAAAACAATTCAAGCACCCGCACTGTCTCAATTGGCGTAGTAGAATTTGAGAGTAATATAACGAAACATAACTCTTTAGTGAGAAACTGCGATGTTTTACAGAAAATGAATTTTGAGAAATGAATGATCTAGCAACGGACCCAAAGTGTTTCTCGTAAGCAATATAGAACTCTTCTTTCTTAAATCAGATATAGAGGATTGAACCATAAGACTCACTTTCATAGAAAAAGTCTACTTTGCATGTATATCGTCGGTCCTGGTGGTGTAGTGGTTACCATACTTGCCTCCTACGCCCAAGAACGCGGGTTCGAACCCGGCCAGGGCCGATGGAGTTTTTAGGGCATAAAAATCCTAAGTATGGCTTCCTTCGGAAGAGAAGTAAAGCCGTGGGTCCCGTGTCGTACATTTACGGGACGAAAAAGAACCTCAAGCCTGAAAGAGAGCAAAATTTGTCGGCCGTTTCACGCCCTGAGCTGAATAGGACGCTGATGACCTGAGATGTGAAAGAGCGTCCATAAATCAATCAATCAATCAATCAATTTGCATGTATTTTAACATTAATACAATTTTTTAAGTTCCTTTATATCCTAGACTGTAAGTTAATATTTCACTACTCTCAATATTCAATTTCTCAACAACCACACGCTTATAAATGTTCAGTGATACCTTAGTGAACTTCTAATGTGTTAATGAGTTTTTTAGCAATCTTGGTAATTATATTAATCCTTATTTAATGCCTCCAAAGTTCCAGAAGCCAATTAAATGTATTATTGGCCTTTTTGTTAGACGCAATGAACGTTCGTCTTGTGTATTGATAAGCCGTTTGCTTTAGGAACAACAATTAACAGAAGAGGCGGGCGGAGGTCGACATGTCATGTGCACCCAATTAAATTAATCACTGCTAATGTACATCTGTCCAAACGTAACACCTGATAGATTCAATCTGAGAGAAGGCAGGCAATTCAATTTCAGGGACGTTTGATGTCTGTGTGTGTTTGCAGATGAACAGCTGATCCTCTTCCTCCACAGCTGCCAGCACAGCCTCGAAGGCTGCAAACAGGCCATTGAGTCCTACTACACAATCCGCACCCATGCGCCCGAATTGTTTGCCAACAGGGACACGGAAAGACCTGAACTTAAAGAGGCTTTGGATATCACGTGAGTTTCTTTGTTCTTTAAACGAAGGTAAATAAATACTATAGGAATTATTTCAGTGTCATTGTAGATTTGGAGGTCTTCACATTTCATGTGCAATGCGCTTTACTACAGTTTCTGTCTATTAATACCTGCAGAATTAACTTAACTAAAGCATATCTTTGTTAACTGTTTGTTAGACATTCATTCCTTTACAGAAGCACGCCTCAAATCTTGCTTGCAATTGAAGGATACAGGACAAAAACAATCAAAGTCAAATTTTGGTGAAATTTGAGATTTTGGTGCCAGTGGACTGTGGGTATGTAATACAATTCCAACACACTCAACCATATGTAGCCCATAAAAATCAGCATAGAAAAATAGTGTCCTCAAAAATATCTAGAATGAGACCAGAGCAAGAAAGGGAGCTGATGAAGTTGCATTAATGTTGTTTGACTTTTGTTTCCATCACCTTGATCAGTTCGAAATTTGCAAAATGAAAGTTATACTATTAATTGCGTCATTCATGCTAAGGTTCATAAGTACAACATATTTGAGACTTTTCCCATCCAGGCCATATGAAATGTAACAAAGATATGGATTTAATATAAAAAAATGCTGAATTGGAATGAGCACATCTGAAGATGCTCAATGCTCAATTCTTTCAATATAATTGAGTGTTTCCATGATATTTATCGTTGTATTCATTTCTCAATAAAGAATCAGAAAGACATATTCAATGAAGATAAGAGAAATACGAGTAATGATATGCTGACAAAACCTCTTCTAGAACTATAACTACAATGGCTCCTGGGAGTTCCATGTTATTGTTGACAAGATGTGCCAAATGAATAGCATGGCCCTTCCTATTCAAGTTTAATTCCATTTTTCACGGCAAAATAATAATGATTTACAATGCCTCAAGATATTTTGTTCTGAAAATGCTCATCCCTATTACCTGTATTAATCAATGAATAATTTTGTTGAATGCTTTAGTTATATCAATTGGGATTTTATTTATCATAGCCTTTAATAATTTTAAAATTCAAAGAAAAACATAATAAATATTTTGTGCTCCAAAATACTCACTTTACCTTAAATCCACTATATTCAATTAAATCTTTTAAATTTAAATTTAGTTGATAAGAAAAATCAACTAACCATATTAACCATAATGTTTTTCATTAATGTTTATACATTCCTCAGTAAATATCTAATAATATACTTAGTGAACTTTGATTTTATCTACAAGTATGTATTCAACTTTTTATTGTTAATTAACATGACCAAATAACACATGACATTAATTTCAAAAGAAGAGTCTGTTAGAAAACTACTTAAAAATAATTTAGAAAAAAAAGTGTCTATATATCTAAGGGTTTAATTTTGTAGCGCTTTAAACTTCAAATTACATTTCTGTAAAAAAGTAGAAATGGGACGTTGATTGTTTTTCCCTTCTACCCTTCAATTGCTTTAGCAACTGTGTATTAGTTCTTGGATTGGATTAGATTGATATGGATTAATTGGTAGGGACGGAGGAGTATACAGGTACTATCGCATTGGTCAAAGGCTGGACGTTTGTGCCTACCCCTTCAGGTATAGGGGAATGACATCCAGGGTTCAGGTTTGATGAGGCACGAATATAGACGGAGCCTCTAACATATTTTCCAGATAGAACACCCTGACGCTTAAGAGCCCCTCCCCAGGAGTTCGAGTCCCTCAGAAGACGTCGGGTCAGAAACTTTTTAAGTGCAAACCACTGTCACATCGCACGCAGCACTACCCTATTCCACCTGGCATTTTCGATTCTGTAACTGTAACTGTATTAAATGGGAGAGCGGGAAATTAGTGGCAAGGAAAGATTCATTTATCTCAGCGATCAGGGGAGATCAAGAGGAATAATAATAATAATAATAATAATAATAATAATAATAATAATAATAATGTCTGGATTTGAACCGGAAGAGAGTGAAGATATGCTCTTAAAATGTAATAAATTTTCATTTTTTTCAACAATTTAAAGATTATTTAATATATACGTCGGGGATTTTAACACATTTGGAGAAGAGCGCATAAAATCTAAAACATTTCGCTTGACAAAAAAACGCTGACATTTTTGTTTTGCAGCAACTCCTGCCTAATCGCTGTAAGTTTGACCGCACGATGGTTGCGTTCATTATAACGTTGACTAATAGCAGTGAGCAGGCATTTTATGCCCTTGAATTTCATCAAAAGCAAGCAGTACGCTAGCATTATGCAGTGGCATGTCGCTTACATAAGATCCGCTACACAACAAGCTGGCTTCCTCTTGCGAATTCCATCACTAACCTAATTCACTCTCGCTTCTGTCATGCAAGGACGAACACTGCTTTTGACCTTACAATAGCATTCTGTCTCGTAAAACTAAAAATACTGCTAATGTAATCATCACAGGGTGGGGGGACTAGTATTTAATGAAATGTCACTATTGTCTTATACAGACATAATAAAATGTCATTTCCTACAATATAACTCTTCTCTAACAACCAGGTATGTTTATGGGCCAGTTACTGCGTTACATTTGTTAAGACCTTGTAAGAAGTTTGAACTTGGGAGATAGCGTGTTAGAACCTTCCCCATGTAAGAAAACTATCAACAAGATATCGCCTTCCTAACGCAATCCATCCGTTTACAGGCTAGTGAATAACGCAAATCTGTTCTATTCAAGCTTTGCAATTGACATCTAATTCTATCGCCATTGCTATTAAATATATGATGCACAACCATGCAAATTTTCCGTTTTAATTTTATCTATTCTATTCCTTCCTCAAACATGAAACTTTATAAAAACTATTAAAAGGCAAATATTTTTTGGCATATGAATTAATAATAGAAATGGGATTAGGTATTTTCGTGTATAGCTCAGTATTTAAAAGTCGTGAAAGAAGTAAAGGCATAAACCACATATAAAAACTCCCACTGTTTCATTTGGCACAAGTGTCCAAAATAGAACTTTGCGTCTAAGTCAAGAGTGAATATGCCAATAGTAAATACCGCGGTTGAGTTAATTTTGAATTCTATGCCAAAAAATAAATATAGATTTTATGGAAGAAAAATGTGTGAAAGCATAATAAGTAATAAGATAGGAAAAATGTTGTGACAAATAAGGAAAAAAAATTGCAAGAAACCAGAAGAGACCATCTATATCAGTTGTAGAAAGAGGAAACTGGATGGGTGTATGTATATATAGTGATGAGAGGGTTTTGTACAGATAGTACAGCTTAAAACTAGTTTTCACTCAATATTGCAGCTTTCAACATTCAAAAGTTTTCTTCCGTTATTCAAAATGTGTAATATATATACTACAGTGAGCATTTATTATCAAGTGTGAAAATTTTTACAAATATTTCAAATCAAAACAAACACTTTAAATACTTCAAAAATGTAAATTTTAAAAAATAATACTTATTGATAAAATCTTTAGGTTAAAATGTTTGAAAGTGAAACCTGAAAATAAATGTTTAAGCGAAATTTTGTTACATTTAATTAATTGCTGTAATAAAATTATAGCAACATTGTAAATGTAATTTTATTTTATCATAGATATTTACCATACATACACATTATAAATACTGAATGTAATTACTAAACATTTGAAACTCTGTAGGTTCCTTCCTTAATGTGCAAAGTGACGGAAATTTTTATCATTAATAAGATTAACTGAATATTCAAAACAGTTACAGTCTTTTACGAGAATAAAATATATTGATCATGACTCGTCGCCCAGCTACTTACGGAGGTTTGTTTATATACTCAGAATTCAGCCCAAAAGTTTGTACAAGTGATTTTGTAAACAAATGAGTGGAAATATAGATGTCTGGCATAAACACACAACGAAAATATTGTATAAACCTAGCAACATTGTAGCCTTAATATTTTACATAGTAACCACGCAAGTCTTTAAAGCTGCTATTTGCACTTATTTCAGCATCCTAATAATAAAAATGTTTGTGTAGAAGATGACCAGAAGCATCTTTACAGTATAAAATCAGAATAAAAACAAGAACGGCGATATTTGCAGAGAGTTGGTAGTGATGCCCAGTCGAGATCCCAGAGGAAACGTCATTATGGTGGCCCGCCTCACAGATGAAAATCCCAGTCGCTTTGCCTTCGATGATACCCTCAACGCCTGGTTCATGCTGCAAGACACGGTGCTTCGGGAGTTAGGAGCTGTTCCCGGATTTGTCTTCGTTTTCGACATGAAGGGCTGCTCCATCGGTCATGTGACTCGTATAAAGCTCTCTACCGTCAAGAAGTATTTCATGTACATCCAGGTAAAGTTTAGATACTAAACTTCTTGAGGCATCTTAACATTTCAAGCGTTTTAGTGAGAACTTATGAAATTGCTATCCGGAGAAAAAAAAAACTGTTTACATTACTCATAAAACATCCCCAACTCTAAACTCTCCTTTTTCGATAGCTTGCATAATTATAAGTTATTTAGCAGTCCAAAGAAACGTGATGATAACATTTGTGCTAGCTTTTAAGCGTCGTATAAAATATTGCGACTAGAAACTACGATGCACTTATACCCTTAGCATGTAATTTGAACATAGCCAGAGATTCGATAGAATAACTTTCACTTCCACTTGATAGGGCGCTTTGAACGCGTGTAGCATTTCTATTTTTGTTTGACTGAAGGCGTGCCGTTTTATATTTTGTTTTAAGTATTTAGAGTCTGCTATATATTATGTTCAGTACAGCGATTGTTTTTCCCGTACATGAGATAGGATGTTTGTTTTTCCCTTCTGCTGCTAATATCACGTTACGCCTCCATTCTTGTATTAGTCAGTAACTAAAGCTCCAAATAGAACCGGTGTTATTGGAAACTGAGGCACGTGCCTGTCTGCTCTCCTACGTCCCTAGTACATTCAGTTCAAACACAAACCTCCCAGACAGTCACCCAGTGCGTGATGGTCTTTGATTCGGTCGTCATGTTGCTGAAAAAAGACAGGTGGTGCGTAGCTAAGCTAGGCAAGTAATCAACAGGTTAAGAAAATAAATTACCAGAATTTGTAAGGAATGTAAGCCTGAAGAAACAAAGGGACATAAAATTACACCAACAAAAGTAAATTCCAAAGACCAACTCAAAATAACACCTAGAAGATAATGGACAGATCCGTTATTAGAGGGTAGTTATAGAATAAACAAACATGTTCAAGTATTAAAAAATACAGTATCTTTGCAAAAATGAGACCAAATTCCAAGGTTTTATTATCTTCGATTCATAAAAAGGAACGAGAGGAAGCATAAAAGTTCTACAATATATGTTGAGGCAGTGTTTAATTAGGTCTGATTAAATTGTTTAAGTTTGTGAATTACACTTGATTTCTCCGTTACGAATAATGCGTCTATAAGTCCTACTCCAGTTTACACCCAGAGCGAACTGTACACTTGAAGTTTTCAGTGACTACGAGCGCCATCTGTTCATGCTATTTCAAATTGTACTTGCATATGTGGATAGACATTCTTTGAATTCCAATCCCGTATTATATCTACAACTATACGATCACTCTGCGAGTCACTTATAAATGCCTAAATATCGCACATTGCAACAGAAATGCCCCTTTTACATTTGTTGTTATTATATCTAAAATATTACTGACAAACGACTCACATTTAGCTGAATCTTCATTAAGACTACCACCTATTCAATTTCTAGTTTCAAAATATACACAAAGCAACAGAGTTAACTCGTTTCAGATTATTTATTTTTTTTTCCCCCACTTTGGCAAATTGAAAATATTAAATGTACCCAGAACTGACACGATGTGGATATTTCACGGAAATAAACAGGATAATAAATGTACAGAGTTCTATCAGGAACCAATGAACTGGATTTAACACATCACCCAAGAAACATACTCAACCAGCCGCTTTGTAGGAGAGTAACAGTGCATCGTAGTTGTAATTGTCTTAATGCCTAGATTCAGTAAGCTTAGCGCAACACTGGCAGAAGTTTTTTTTTTTTTTTTTTTTTTTTCAAATTTAAAGCTCCGATGACTCACAGTTCGTAAAAAAATCTACCGAAATGTTCCTTATCGATCACCAATTAGCTTGAACACAAGTTTTCAGAACAATCGTGTACTTGGAGTTGGGAATATTCACTTGTCAGATGGGGGCGAGTAAAGATTTAATTATTTGGGCGAAATCATGAAGTAGAAACACGGAGATTATTTTTATTACATTAAAAGGGGATTGTCTTATTGCTTATCAGATTTCCCCCATTCTCAGGTTTGCTTAGTCCGACATAGTATATGTTGAGATGAGAAAGAACTACTACTATACAAACGTAGCAACATAACCACAAACTCTGTACCTTATTCAGATGTTTTTTATCACATTAAAGTTCAGATGTTTCCTCCTTGTAAATAGGAGCATTTAGTTGCAATGAACCTGATAAAAACGTGAAACTAATATTTACCCACTAATTCTCCAATTTTTCCCTGGTGAGTATAATTATTTTAAAATATAATCGGAGTTGAATTGCACTATTACTATGGTATCCACAAAACTTTAACTACGTTTAATTTTTATAATTTTTTACTTTCAAAACTTGATTAATTTTTCTGAAAGATATTTATAATTCAAAACCATTCAACTGCGCGGAAATATCAAAATATTTCTTCTATATGTAAAGTAGTATCTCCGACGAGGAAAGACATATTAAGAACATGCGTATTTTAATATAATATTTTTGTTATTTGTGTTTTATGTGTGTTTATTAATAAGTAACAAAATTGTTATAATTACAGCATAGCTTGGGAGTTTTGAATAAAATATTAATGTAGTACGAATATAAATAGTATTACAAAACATTTAAATTGTTTTAATGTTATTATAGTTATATATTAAACTAAATGTTAAATATAAGAAACTAATTTTTAATTATAATTTTCTACAAGAGTTTTTATTAAATTATAGATTCTGATATCACAGATAAGTTTCTCTCTCTCCTTTTTTTAATAGTGTTTAACGCCCATTTTAACTACTGAGGCACCACAGGCGGTGGACACTGATGACATGTGAAATGAAATGATAAATTGGGAAAGAGGACTTTTTAAAGGAAGGGAGCGTTCCAGGCCTAAGTTTAGGGCACCTTCCCGGCATTTTCCATTTATGAGGACTGAGGAAAACCTGGAAAAACATCAGTCATGAGGACGATCCTGGAGGGAATAGAACCGCAGACCTACCGCTCATGAGTCCACGCCTTAATGACCTCGGCCACCAGTGTGGTATTTATAGCTTGCTGAAAAGAGAGAGAAACATGCATGCAATATTAATAGCCACTTCTAGTGCATTGGCTGGATCTAGACGATCAGAAATGAATCCCGTTGCTGAAGAAATTTACTTCAAAGAAATATTTAAATTACTAAGGACACGAGTTAGACACACAAGCAAAATATATCACTTTGGAATCAACGTAGACAAACTATGTAATAAAAGGGTGGAAACATTAAAAAAAACCTTCATTGGTGACTTTGGAAGACACAGAAACTTCGGTTTAAAATATTGGGAGCAGTGTGAAAACTGTGGCTAACAAGATACAAGCGTGATACGTGAATTAATGAGAGTAAAGGCTGTTTATGCTGTTTCGCTGCAGCCGGTCTTGCAATAGATGTCTTCAGTGGGTGTAAGTATTCACCCAGATGAGTGCAGCGACCTTTGGAAATGAAAACGCATATTGATTACTCTGCCGAATGCGAAGTTCCATTAGTTATTCGTTTTTAGCATGAAAAACATTGGGCATACTGATATGAATGAGAGACTGGCTCCAGTTCATGAAGAATGTTTTTATGAACCATTGTCAGAAATTAGTGCACAATGATATCATTCAAGGAAATGGCTTCACTGTTTCATATAGTTGTCGCTCAAAATCTGCAGTGCCAAAAAATATGTGCAAGTTGGGGACCACAAGTGGGTGCTGCATTGACTTTCGTGGAGCGAGTTCTACAATCGCATTGTTACACAGAATGAAACAATGACTTCACACAAAAAAGTACTTCTTTATTTGTCAAGAAAGCCATACAAATTTAAACAAACTTTGTTAACACGGAAACACAGCATCTATTTTCTGGAACCGTTGAAGGTTGAACTCCTGCCAAGAAATATAAAATAGAAGCGTACTGTACTAATTTAAGACACTTTTGCCGGATTATTCAGTCATTGCAGAGACACGCATTCCATGAAGTTGATCTACATAAATATGCTTGTCCACATACAGCAAAGACAAAGTACATGCTGCATGATGACTTTCAATGCAAAACTTTTCAGCATACACCTTAATGTCCGGGTTTTTATCTGTTTATGATAAAAGAGCAAAAACTGCAGAACAATTGAAAATGATGACAATTACTTGGAAAAGTGGGATAAGGAATGAAGCAAAATTTCTATTATAACAATGAACGTGTTAGACTAAATGCTCTGTACTAAAGAAATCTTTCTCGTATTTAGTAATTTAATAATTAACTAAATTAATAATGATACAGCTTCGTCCATTGTGGTGATTGATGCGGCGGCGAGGTCAACCGAACTGCTACGTTGGCCTAGAGTATCACACCACTCAGTCAATGAACCGTGAATGAAATAGTATGTATCTAATCCTAAATCTTCTAAGAGTATTAAATGGCAAATACCTATTAGGCCTAATTATTCTATTCCTGAAGAGTTTATATTATTTGTACCGTAACGAGTACGCTAGTGTTGTCAGCATATCATTTGAAGAGAAATTTCCAGGTACTCGATTTGTACGTCTTAATGCTTTAAATGTAATTTATCAATGATGATGAGCTTTTTCATAGACAGATAAGCGAAATGTGTGAAAATAAAGGCAAGTAGATGCGGTATATTATTGCGTGACATGGGTAAGTACATATTTTTTAAGTGCATTAGAAATCATTATACTCTCATTCTTGCGCTGCATTGCCTGCCCATTCCGACTCGTGCAGCCTGATTACCGTGAGTGATGGTTCATAGGCCGATGCAGTCTACGCAGCCCCGTCGGTCATCAGATAACTGCATGACGAAACGGACATCTCAATTTGTATTTCTTAATCTTTGTTCAAAACTTTTTTGCGACAACATTTTGTAAACCTCAGTAGCACCTTATGTTAAATATACTGGCAGAAATCTGGTTTTTAAAAGGATAAAAGTCTTGCTCTGTAAAAGCTTGTCAGCAATTAGTTCAGTAAGGGTTATTATTCTGAACATTTTAGAATAGGTATAATATTTATATTTTTATAATTAAATTTTGACAGCGTATAATTATAGAAAATTGAAATATAATGGTGGAGAAAATGAGTGCATTCATTTGTTTTAGGAACTGGAGGTTTACTGTTCCATTTAATAGTTACAATAAGATATGTATTTTCATGTGTGTTGCTAAACTTCTAAAAACTAAGAGAAACCAGTTCGATTTCATGAAGAACTGACCGTAACTTGTATCATACAGGATGGTTTCCCAGGAGTTGTGATCAACAACCACATTGTAAATGTCAATTCTGCGACTGAAACTTTTCTCAATATGTGCAGACAGTTCATGAGAAAGGAGTTACTTTCCAAGGTAAGACAAGTATTTCGCTACTTATTGCTATGATACTTCCCTAACATTTTATTTTTTGCTTGTTGCGTAGGATGCCTTTCCAGGAGTAGTGAAGGAGATTCACATGATCAACTCCAACACCATGACGGAGAAAATACTGGCTTTAAGTCGCCCCTTCATGAGAAGGGAGTTGCTGGAGAAGGTACACACTACAAACACACACACTGGTAACACTCTACAATGTCCACACCTGTTATAGCACAATGCAGCCGTATTCTCCACGGTTTTGCTAGTGGAAACGCTAACTTAATTCTCTTTTTGACAACTCAAACGGGGAATTTCTACATTAGTGATGTCGTAACCGCTAGAAATTTATGCAGAAGTTATAGAGTTGACAAAAACAATCTATTGGTTTTATCCGAAGCTTAAATTTTAAGTGTTGGCACCAATTAAATGCGCAACAATTAAAGTTAGGGCAATAACGAATTATTGTTGAGAGCTAGACTGTTAAGCAGGTCAATGTTTCTTACTGTAAGCCAGTAATGGATAAGCGCGGTCAAACATAAGCACTTCAAAGATGATTTGTAGGAGTTTGTGAGCTCTATGGATTTAAACTTGGGAACGATACAGAAAATGTGCTAGGCCTTTAGTGTTGATGCTGTGAATTAACGAACAAAGCAAAGATAGTTCGCGAAGTTGCAGGAAGGCAACAAAACTCTCGAAGATGAGTCACAGACCAACCAACAAAGAATGAGGCTCTCTTAGCGACTATTGAGGCTAACAACAGCCAAACATATGAGAACGTCGCACAGCAGTTCAACCAAAAACTACATGACAGCTAGAAAATATACATACACTTGAATCGCTAGGCCCCATGCAAGTTGACAAGCTGACACCTATTTGCATTGCTGCCAATTCAGCAGAAAATCATTTTCTTGATAAGCTTCCTTTCTGCCAGTGCTGACCATGTAGGCACATTCTCCTCTTCTCCCTAGCCACTGACGAATCCGCTCTGACTTGTGACTTGCTGATCACAGGAAACTGTATAAGGATGAAGGTAAACGAAGCCTTCACTCGCCTCCTCTGAGAGAAAAGTCTTTTAGTGCACAATACACTTTTTTTTTAAAGCGGGACATTATAACTTAATGTTTTAGAAGAAAATATTAATTTTTCTAGCAAGTGACTGTTATATAGATATGCAGTAGTTATTGTTTTATAATTATCGAGTTTTTACTGTAATTAAAGCAATTATAGCGCGAAAACATTTTTAAAATCACAAGCAGCAACTTTTGAATACAATTACAAGTTTGTGATAAAATAAATAAAATTACTGTTAATGTTATATTTAGATTTAGAAAAAGCACTTAGAACTATAGACATTTGAAAGAAAGGAGTTCTGCTAGTAATATCGAAATGCCACATGCGACAGGAACCCCTCTGACTTTTGTTATCGTTTCCACTAGCAACTCGGCAGGAAAAAATAATACGCAGCATCTGTACTGGGTTCTGGAAGTGACGTGTTGGGGAGTCTGTATGCTTTGTGTTACACTATGAACATGGGTCTTCAAACGCTTCACACTCTAAACCTGCATAAATTTCCAGCACCTCTCACACTCTCTCTAAATTCCTTTTCAAATCTATTACTCTGGTGAAATGAATTACTTGTATGTATAGGAATGTCTTACTGATTAACAGATGTGACGTGTCTGTCTGGATGTAAGAGGCTGGTGACGGATAATAAGAAACTTCTGGTAGCATGTGAAATTTTATATGTTGTAACTACTTGTTCCTAATGGAAAAATGCTCATATTTATATATGTGTAGCATGTGAATAATAAACCGATGTCAAATATTAGAGGGACATTTTAAATGACTAATGTGCTTTGGTACATCTGCTTACTGCAGTCGAAGAACTCATTGCTATTCAGTTGATTGGTTTGCTCAAAGGAAAAGTCATTAAATGAATAAATCGAGTAAAAGTTTACTGTCTTTTACCTCTCTCTTTGAAGAACACCTTATAAGTTTAATAGATAAATTAAAAAGGAGGTTTTTTCCTTGCAAAAATCGTTCAGCATGTATTCTATGCATCAAACGATGCTAAAACTCTTATTTTGGTTGTTTTATACGCTGTAATATCCAGCTTACACTATCCCCATTAGTTTATTTCTAATGTTACTTCACAATAAAAATTACCTGGCAAATGCAACCCAAATTAAGGCGAATTTTCCCCCAAATTTACCTCCCTGAAAAGATTAATGATTGCCAACATTTAGACCTGAATTAACTTATATCATCTATCGCTCTGAATAGCTTGGCAGATGGTATATGACATTAAAAGTTACTGAGAAAAGAAGAACAATGATACAATACTGTAGCAGAAAAACTTACTTCAATATTTGAAATCGGTTAATTTACATTTTAAGATTAAGTTTTTACGCCAATTTCAAAGGAATTCAAATTAACTATCATTTAATACTAAAACATTGTCTTGTCTCATAGGTCTATACTATTTTATATCTTTATTTTCAAGCTACAGCTCTTAATACTATTCTGCATTATATTTGTGAATTTTACAAATTTGTTCTCTTTTTGTTATAATTGCACTGCCATGCTGAAGATGCTATTCTGCAGTTTACCAGATTTAATATGTGAAGGTAAAATGGCGTTTGCAGTTAATGATAATTAGACACTGGAATGCTTAAGCACTTAACATTAATTTATGTACACTCAAACTACTGGGCCAATTCAAACAAAACAAGAACATATACTATGAACCACCGCCCGACAGGTAAACAAGATCTGATGAGTGAGAGGCGTAAGGGGAGAGATATTTGCATTTAGTGACATATTATACCCCTCCGTCTGTTGTCTACAGCCCAGTACCAATATAACTTCATTCTGGTTTTAGTGCTTATAAATTTCATTGCCTAATTATAAGCTGTGGCATGAACGAAGTGGAAAATGCAGTAGATTACTAGAATGTTATCATGGAGACAAATTATGTTTAAACTTAATATGTTTTAAGATCAAAGGGTTGAATGAAATTATTTACAGTTCCAGGAAATGTAAAAACGTTAATAATCCATGTGAAACGTATTGGCATGCATAGGTGTGGCTTCATGCTCTCCTAGAGTTCCTAAAATTGGTTTTTCCCACTAAGAGTCATTTCCCCAATCCTTTAAGTAAAGGAAAAAATATAATTAGCCCTGAAGATCTGTTTTTATTGGAGCAGCGGGTAATGGCTCATTCTGGTCTAACGGCCCTGGCTGCTGCTTTTTCCCTGATTTCTAACTACTGTAGTGCACAAAAACCTCCTGTACTGCTACTTCTAATTTTATAAGCCGAGTTTTCCTACAGCAGTAGTAGCTAATAATAATTTTGAAAATTAACATTGACGCCAATGGGCTACAGTGAATTTAGAGCCTGAAATTGCACCACTCTCTTGTGTCATTCATAATTTACATTATAAACGCTGTCCCACTCTGCATGTAGCAATTCCCACAAGGTGGACTAGCGACTAAAACGCGACATGGTCCCTACAGGACAGTGCTAAATCAGTTAATGTTTTCGCGGTCATACACATATATTTCCTCTTCATTGATAAAGAAAATTTCCTTGACGTTTCCACATAAAATTTTAAGAACGCAATTGCTACTAATTTTAAACACGTGTCTTTAAAACTTTTAAAAGTCCTTGCTGAGCTCCAGTATAAAAGACAAGAGTTTGAGAATGTAATTGGTTTCTAAATTCAGAGACTTATAATTTGATTTAAACCAGGAGTGGGCACTAAAGGTTTGCAGTCCATCTATAACACTGCGATACTTCGCTGCTGTGCTTTGCAGTCACAGTGTAGCTGGGATTGCACACTTCTATCTAAGCTTTCAATCACTTCATCGTTGAATTTGATCGGCGTGTCTCCTTACTGAGAAGCAAATTCTGATTTCATGTGCTTGGGTCACGTTACTTGACCTCTTTCTGCGGAGTTCTCCTCGCTTCGAAAACCCAGAATAGGCTCATTTGCGTCATAATTATTCAGTTACATCATTCGAGATCCTGAAGAGCTTAATATATACTTCTGAGAAAACTGAAATATTTTTAAAGAAAGAACCACCTATTTCCTGAAGAACTGGTTCTAATTGTGTACAGGGAGTTCTTAAATTAGTTATACAAAAACATGTCACCATAGTTGTTGAACCAACTGTAGTGGCAAGGTCCACCACATCCCTATGTTCCCAAAAACCCCAGAGTATGGGCACATCTTGCTTCTACGTGATAACCTCGCCAGTCATAGAGTCGTATTTAGGTGGGGCATGCTCAAGGTTCTTTGTGGTTTCATGAATCGTGATCTTTCACTTATGCTGAAAGGCAATTCAGAATCAGGTATCACAAGGAGCCACCGCAAAGACTAGCAATTAGTGCATGGCATAAGTAACAGTTTTCTGTATGTGGTTTTGTAGTATAGGGTACAAGGTCAGGCAGGGCATGTCTCTAGTTTCAGAATAAATAATGGAACGTTCGTGGACCAAAAAAATCATTTAATCATGCCAGCTTAGAGTTAAACACTTGGAAGAGGTCTGTATAGAGAATACAAGCCATACAGATTTCCATCATAATCTTATATCGTACCTCAATCGCGCTATCATTTAAAATAGTGTCACGTGATTCGAGCCTTTGGACTTGGATTAGAGGGGGCGAATACGTTAAAGATAGTTTTTGTTCCACCTTTTCCTGCAAGTTTAAATGAATTATCATTTCAGATAAGAAAAGCAATTGCAACCGTTATCGGCGATATGATTCATAGGATTTGGTGAGGAAATCGCCATATTGAACATTTGTATTTAAGTACGAAGCCTGTAGTTTCACTGTCTTTCTTTTATGTGGCTCAATTCAACAGAAATATATTTATAATTACATATTTATTTTTATAACTAATTTAAGAATATTCTGTATATGTGTTCCGTATTATCTGTTACAACCTACTCTTTCGTCATTTTTGTCATTTAAAGTGCTTATGTGTCTAGATTTATTTATTTAGTAACTAAATTTAGAGAGTTTTGATTACATATTTACTCTAATGTAACTTTGGATTATGTATGCTTGCACCTCTATTATCTTCATTATGACTGAATTTTATTGTGTTAAATAACGATGAGGCATGAAATCCAATTGTTGTTTAGCACTAATTAACTGTCAGAAGCGCTTTTCTTTCGTTTTTGTCACAGCGAGATGCTTGGACAAGGTTTTGACAGCAACTGTATCGAGGGTCCGCTTCCCCTTCTCCCGGCTGGCAATATTCGTTAACATTATGTCCATGTATACATTTTTGCTGTATATACGTCCACATGACACATGGATATAGCCGTATAACTGTGATAATTACTGTAACCTAGTGCACCCGGACATTCATTTCCCTATGGCTCTCAATGTAGTGCTCTAAAATATTTTGCTACTAATTTGCTAATCACTTCCATTAGGATAAAAATGTTACGTTCACTAGGCTAGAATTTATTGTTCCAAGAGATCATCACCGGGGGCTTTGAGAACTGCTTAAGCACTTTCTCATGTGGCTGATACTGAATTTCTTTATCTACTGCTATCTTTGACAAGCTACATTTCTTCTGGTACCTCCACAAACACATCTTCTATTAGTATTTTTATCATCATCTGTAATTACATTAGCCAAGTTATTTCAGCCTCACTTTAATTTGTTTCCTCCATTTTTTTGAAAAAGTTTATCTTCCTCTATTTTGTCTGTCATTATTTTCAATTTAATTTCTCCCCTCCCTGAAGTGCTTTTCTTTTTTAGAAAATGAATATACTGGTGCTCATAAAAATGACTGTCTCGGCGTTGTTTATTTTGTTATAATACGTTCAGGTCGTGTACTCCATATTACAATAAACGAAATAAGCTCAACTCAAAATATTTTCCCAAATCACTGGCTATAATATTTAAGTTAATAACGAAGTACAATATAATATTGGTGACTTTTGCTACACTTTATTTATACGATTTGTATTTCCATCCGTGATTTATAAGGGCTATTCAAAAGAGATCTGTGATTTTTTTTTATCGCGTACAACAAAGTGATATTTATGAGAACGAACAGCCTCATTTGTGAACAAAAACAGAAGTTCGCTCGCGCATGCGTCTGGACGCAAGGGACGAGCAAACTACGTCAGTTTGCCATATGCCTACATACAAAATGGAGTTGCTTCGTGAAGAGCAACATGCTGCGTTGAAGTTTGCAGATTTCCAGCATGGAAGCTTACAGACTGCTGCAGCAGGCATACGGCGATGATGTTCTGCCACGATCTTCAGTACTTCTATGGTTGAATGAAAATAAGGATAGTCGTCCAGGTGCTCCAGCAACGAACCATGATTAACATAGCTGCTGTCATTGTTCGTGAAGAATGATGAATAACAATTGACAGACTTGCAGTTCATTTTCGATTCTGCATAATCACTTGAACATGATCGTGTTTCAGCGAGGCGGGTCCTACGGGCTCCTGAACAGCAGGTGGTGCGAGTGGAAGTACGTAGAGAAATTCATCTTCCATACTCCCCAGACTTAGCCCCCTGTGACTTTTATCTCTTTCTCTGTCTGAAAAAGGAGCTAAGGGTGAAGTGTTTTGGTACTTCCGAGGCCGTCATGAAAAAGGCTGAGGCGGTTTTGAAGAAGATATCAAAAGACGGCTCCCAGCCAGTGTTCCAGGACTGGCAGACGCGTTTGGCAAAGTGCGCATTCAACTCAATGGAGAATACTTCGAAAAAGGCCTTACCAATCTGAACCGAGTGTAGTGTATTCCATGCTACTGTCTATTTTGATTAGCCCTCGTATTTAAGGGTGTAGACCTGTTTATAAAAATGCAGACTACACCTAGTGGATCGGCGAATAATTTTATATTTTTCTATTTTTTTGTATATGGTCATAAATTAAGTTCATTACAATCTAATAATCCGAAATTTGGAACACAGAACTTATATATTAGGAATCAGTTTAAAAAGAAAGAAAGCGTGCTAAACTTAGATTAAATTACATTTTAAATGTCATTTACATTAACCATACAAATGTGAGATGTGCATTTTCTTAAGACTAATGCCAAAGTAAATGAAGAAAAGTTGTGTTTATATGTCGCTACCCAGGCGAGGAAAAGCAATACATTCACATTTTAGCTTCTAATATACATTGCCATGAGCGAAAAAACAAAATACTTATGATTAGGCAGCTAGCGGGGAACATTAAATATGGAAAGAAGGAGATGTAGAACTTTTAGAAGCTGTGATGGATGCATACGTCTACGGCGCTCTAATTTGCCTGCTCGCATTTTAAAATAACATTTCTTCTTCACCTTAAATTCTTTTAATCCGAACTAAAATGCGAATTGGCTGCCCAGGAAGGTAGTGGAGAGACAATGTCTTGGTAAAAGGTAAACGAAATATTAAACATTCGCTTTAAAATACTCATTAAAATTATTATTTCTATTCCTAATTATCAAAACAAAATGCGTTCATAATGAGTTAAATAAAATTTTAACGTTGCGTAATATTCCATCATAACGTATGGGTGCACGCTGGTGTACTTCAGAATAATTTTAATTAAGAGAGCATTAATTCCGTGCGATCAGTTTCGCTTTCCACGGACTATAAGCGAGTGCGCCGTTGTTAGCCGGTTAGCGGGCCAGCCGGGTCTCGGTAATTAATTGGAGGGTAAAACAATAAAAAACACCATACAACAATATACAAACCAGTTTAAGAGGCTCATTTCCGGACGAATATTATCTTTGAGTTCTTGTATGGTGTGGTTAGTCTTGTACATTTTTTTTTTTTAATTTACACCGGAGATAATAGTCAGAAGCTGTTAATATTAGTAGTCTCTGGTACAGACCCATATGAAATTCCCACTTGTTGTGTAAGACGAAGAAAAGATTTTTAGGGGATTTTTCTAAACTATTATTACTTTCATGTTCTTTCTTTGGTGAGAATCATAAGCTGCTTTATTTGGTTTCTTAAGCTGGACATTTCCAGTTTCATGAAAATTATTATACACATTAAGAACTGGAGTGTCCACACCCTGGAATCTTGCTTGAAACTGTCTTTGAACTTCACGAACTGACAGGCATATTAACGTGCATACTAGAGACTCGCTGTGTGGCTGTAAACACACGAGGTATAATAACCTTTATGAAACGAATTAAGAAACGAACAATACAACACACACCCGGGATTAGCTGCGCTAAGACTGCAGCTGTCAGCAAGATTGTCAACAAGTAACCAAGCAGACTTGCTAACCCCTCCATGGAGCGGCAAACAAATGAGGGTTTGCTTATAGGAATAAACCCGCGCCGCGGGGGAAAAGCATCGCTGATCGCACTGTATAAAGCAATGCAAAAACACGCACATTCTTTTTAAACTATCTTCATATATCACATTTTCGAGCTAAACACAGAATAATTAATATAAAGGTTGAATAATGCATGTTTTTTACAATAATTTCGGGAAAATGTCTATTATTATTAACAACTTTGTACATACAGATATAAAAAGTTTTACATTTGATCATTTTAACGTATATTTCTTTAAAAAACTCTGGAACACGTAAACAACATTTTTGGATATTTGTAAGTGGGAATAATACTAACATGGCTAATTAGTTACATTTTTTATTACATCTCATGAAAAATTAAAAAATAGTTTAACTTGTTAAAACTATTTACAAATCGTTTATGTTTACTACTTTTTTAAAAGAATATATTACTCAATATTACATCTCTAAACTATTCTAATAGCTTTGTCAGTGCATGAAAAAGAAGCATAAACATTTCACATAATTAAGTTGAAAAAGGCATAAAAATGCATTTTCTAATATTATCTTCCTTTCTGGCATATTTTCTGACACTATTTGAAATTTCCGATCCATAATTATGTTTTTTTTTTTTTTTTCATTTTCTCTCTTTCTCGACACTTTATATTATTATCTGCCTGACGAGCTTTGGTTCGTCAACTTTTTGGAATGCTTTTACACTCTTAAGTCCCAGAAATAATTCCCATTTGCTTACTTTCCCATAAATGAAGCAAGATACTCACAGCTGTTTCTGCTATTGGTTTGGATGTAAAATTTGTCCTGGAGCATCTTTCCCAACTCAAGGAATACAGAGATTCGTTTACAACTTGAGTTTTCCCTTGTAATACTTTTCAGAAAAGCAGGGCTGCAGAGATAGAGATTTACTTATAAAGCTTAGTAATTGCTTTCAAGCCGCATTAAGCTTAATATTAGGTAACATATAAAACATGCATCACGATTATTACACTAGACATTAAATTGAGTCAGAAATTGGCACCTTGTAAAAGCAGGTGTGTCTGCGATGTAGTCAATTAAATGTTAGGTTCTTTAAATTTTAAAAGTCTAAAAGAAAAATTAAAAAGCTTAATTTAGAAAAAGTATTATGAAGCATTATTAAGAATAAAAAAATACAACATTTTAAAAATTTTGGATATTTTTAATGTAAATGCTGCTTAAGGTAAATATTTTACTATTGATTGAATATTTTATAAAGAAATCAAATAGAGCAAAATATAATTATTGATAAAAATATTCACGTGTAACCGTATCAACCGTAAGTATATTTAATACAAACGAATAAAATAGACAAATCATAACCCATTTGCAAAATACGATCAAAGGCCATCTATTAACTTAGGCACACAACTGATATTTCCTTCTAATCGAGGTAACACATGAAATGTATATCCATTATTAAAATACCTTTATTTTTCTGAATCTGACATGAGTTCACCAAATAGCGCCCATAGGCCATTTTGCAGCAAAAAAATATAATTTCTACTTCTCCCTACAGCTGTAGTTTTTTTCGCCTATATGTTAGCACTTTTGTTGGTAATCTTTTGTGTTCCAATATACTCCACAAGCAGTTTCTTTCTACGGGATGATGACCTATCACCGCAACAGACCACTAGCTGTCGTTGCCTTTAGAATGCAGAAAAAAGATCATTATACTTGTAACATAATGGTTTACAATGACAACTCAAAGGATTAAGGCTCCAGTAACAAACACTGCGGTCTATGTGATAGTAGATACAACCTCCCTTTTTGTATTTAGAGTTTTTTTCCCCCCGCTGATGTTGTGTCTGTCTGTGAACTACATCTCATTATATTTCACTTTCAGTAACATAATATACCATCAAAAGAGGCGATTTACAGAGAGGAATTTAAACTTCCAAGATAACTCTGAAAAAAATTATTATGTGTGGAGTTCATTATATATTATACAAATGGAATAAAATATTTTTATTTAAAAGATTCATTACATACTTAGCTCTTCTGTAAAATAATGTGTATTAAATGGTGAATATAAGGCTCACGTTTCTGATTCACCATACCAATAGAGGACAATATGGAATAAGAGAAGAAATTCTTATAAAGGTAAGTTAAGAGTAAATAGTACTTTAGTAGCTTCGAAAATGTAATTATAGATCCCTAAGTTTAATTTATCACTGTAGAAACATTTGTAAACATTAAGTCCATTTTTCTTATATCCAAACTAGAAAACTGAATGAAAATGATTTATTGTTAATACATAATATACAAACGTTCAGAAAATTAAGAATCCTGATTACAAAATTAATTAAATTCTTTTCAAATTTTGTAATAATTTTCAGAAGTTTTGCATCAGTCTCAAAGGCAAATCATTTTTAAGGTGTAAAACACTCCCTTTAAAGTACAAACATTATGACTAGAAATTTCCAGTCCAAATGAACACCTGCTTTTCACTTTGGTCTAGTTTTTCTCTTAGAAAAAGAGCATTTTACTTAGCAGTCGGCTACAACGATGACGCGAGTTCCCAAGATTTTACAGCTTAGCATACTAAGCTTATGAATTTGATTACATTTTGCAGCTTCATGTGCACACCACCATGGATACACTGTATGAATTCCTGCCCAAGGACGTCCTGCCCAAAGAATATGGTGGCACCTTGGATTCTCTCACCGAGTATTACAGTAAGTGAATAAAGTTAAATGTTTAAGTTCGCAGGTTAGGCAATATCAGTAGCTATGCACCTCTGATGCATGCACATAGCACATGAAAAATAATAATTGTTAAAGATGGTGCTTTATTGAAACCACATATGATTAAAGATATACGTCTTATAAAGGTCTTGCTTTAGCATAAGTTATAAAAACTGAGGAGAGCATATGGCTTGTAAATGACTATGAAATATTGAAGGACATGGCATTACACTCCCTTGAGTCTTTATTCAATACACAAGAGGCAATGTGATTTTAAATAACAATAATGTGATCTGTAGTACTTATTTTATAATGCTTAAATGTACTTTTACCCTAGAAATATTATATAATACAAGTATCGTGGTTTTTCATATTTATCAATCTGCAATATAAAATAATTAAATAAAATTGTCAATATAATTAAACAATGAAATGAATGCATAAAATACTCTAGTAGAGTTTTGACAGAACTTTATTTGTAAGACTGAAATAGTTTTCGGTGCCGCTCTATTAAATATATGAAAGTACAGGTTTTAGTTACAAACCTTGTCCGCTAACGTGTTATTGTACGTTTCGGTTATTGAGCGAACCGAGGGCGGCGACGCTTCAACTGCAACTCCGCTTCCTAAAACTTGTAACCATTTTACCTTACAGAAGATGCTGAAACTGTGGTCCTTACTCGTCTAAACAGGCATTGTATTAAGAAAACATATTATGATTGACAGGATTAAGCACTACTTCCATAATGTTTCTGATTTCATTGCTAAAAGTTCTGCTTTCCATCCGGAATCTTCACTTGTATTAATTTTGGGAAGGAAGAAAGGAACAATCACGAATGCTTTAATAAATCCTCTTGACGAACTGAATCTTTTTCAAAATAACGTTTATACACAATAATGCATTGCTCTACAGGTAACTAATTTCCTTCGCGAATGGATATATACAGTCGTGTCAGCAGCAGGGAACATGTTCAAAAAGCGATTCCAAGGAGAGGAATTGAAGAACAGGCGTCGCCAACGGCGGCACATCCAGTGCTGAGACATAAACACCACATGAGCAGCAAGTTTTATATTTAAAGCTCTGTATTTACCAATGATATAATAAAAAGCTTCGGTTAGATCTGTAGCAACATAGTTTTTAAAGATTACGGTTTTTAACTCGGACTTTTCTTAGTAGACCTAAATACTTCTCAGAGGGAAATCAATGCGTTAGAATAGCTAAGGATTATCCAACATTTTTCATCAAAATTAATAATTTTTTAATTTCTCAGCTATATCCAAAATGAATTTCAGAATCGTTTATCATATGTCAAACGGTACAAAGTAATACAATGAGATTGAGTTACGGGCTGGCCGAGAACGTCTGCGTATTGCAATAAGTCGGTCGTAAGGCCAAAAATTGCATGTGGAGGTAGTAGCTTATGGTTATTTTAAGGGAAGATTTGTCAGTCAGGATTCATGTGTTTCACAGTGCTTTTGGGTGTTATAGTCTTGGCAAATGTAGTGTTGAGGAACGGAATTTGTGAAAATGGATTGTTGCAGAGAAATAGCAAGGTGATTTACTAGAAAATATCCTGGTAGTCGTGATCTGGGTAAAGAAACTGTTCGCCAGTTACACGAGAGACAAACTCTCTGAATGACAAGAAACTTGTTCTGAACCGTTGTATTCTTATGAAAAAAAAGTTGGATGAAATGCAATAATTTCTTTCACAGATGCCGGCAATGTATTGCCGCTAAGGGACATCATTTTCAACATCTCTTATAACAAAGGATACTACACTACTACACACTATAAAGTATCATTCATTGCTATCACTATGAATAATAATACTAAAATAAAAATACTAGCCTTACTCGCGGCAATTCTTATGTCCTTGTTTTCGATTAAGCAGCTGCACTCATGCAGCCCTAAACTCAAATAACCTCACTGGGTATGAAAATCAAGGATCACATCACTATTGATATTTTTCAATGAAATGTATATGAATATACATATTCTTAAATTAATAATATAATATTAATATTATATTTACTAACAATCTATGCAATATTTCACACGTTAAAGTTTTGCAAAATGTCAAATCAATATGATTAGTACAAAAGAACAAACTAAAAGCTATGCAGTGTAACATTTCGATGTTACATTATATTTCCAACGCAATTTTCAATAAATCTTTTTTTCACCACACACACCGCATATAAAACAGTGTATTGCATTCAACCGGAACGTATAACTGCATCATGGGAATATGGTCATATTATAACGAGTAAAATATGCACTTCCTCTTCCATGTTGGTCCAAGGTTGCAAATAACTTCTAGTGCCTATAGAAAATTATAATTAATTACTTTGTATACTGAATTATTATTATAACCAGTTACTCTATGATCCATAAATGCCTCTTAAATATATACTTTCACATATTTTAAGGCATAGAGTTGTATATTTATTTTCGGCATTGGGTTTTAAAAATAGAATTAATAAAATGGATTCTTATGGTTATACATTATATACAATTAATCATAGAATTTACAAATATCTACATTAAGGGCTTGAAATAGGGAATATATGTGGACTAAACAAATAAAAAATACCTAATATCCTGCGCGCTTTCCGGGTACCAAAAGTTTTCCAGATAGTTTTTTAATCTTTCGACATCCCTTAACCCTCATGGGGTGTAAAATGAGGGAAAAGCAGGGAACTTGCTTAACATCTAAACTACTCACATGATTCTTAAGAGAATTTTTGAAGTTTTGGTCCAAAATAATGTACCTCTTAAGGCAGAATTACATTTTTTTCAAATGTATACAAAATGTCCTCGAATACTCGAACAATTTGGCTCATACTGACACACAACCACTATGCTGTATATACCTACACAGTTCGTGGACTTTCTTACTTTGTTAATCTTTCCCCAGCAGTTGCCGCGACAAACACTACTGGCGACCGATTTCCGATAAAGAGAATAGACGAATTCTCTGCATATTATACTCTCCGTAATGGCATACAATAATTGTATTTCCCACATCTGGCTAAATATATGCATTTATAATTTTTGTAGAATTATTTAATTCCATTTTTCAGAAAGCAATGCCGGGAATATTTTCAAAATATTATCACTTTACGCAATTATTTAGAACATATAATGAACGTACACCTTGTTGCAGGAACTAATGACGATAACCTGTTTACAATGACTGAGAGAGGCAGTTTTTTAAGAAAAGCATTAACTTGTTTATAATAGTGTTACATGATTCTCTGCACTTTGTTCAATGTCAAGTTGGGTTCCTTTTGTATATTCATTAATATATTGTGTATTCATTAATAACATATTTTCGTTGAGTTAATTTTCTTTCCTGTGCTCATTAGCAGAAACTACGAGAGGCCTATCCCGATCGAACGACTGGTTCCAGTTGAAGCAGCGCATATTCAGGGAACAATGCGTCACCATGCTTGGAAAAATTACGTGTACAACTAATTAATGACGTTGCTCGTGAGCCAACAGTTCGATTTTTAAGGGACTCTCACTCGTGCCTCCATAGGCAAGTCTTTGTATTTATTCCAATTATCAAAAGAGCAAGCAATAAATGGCCGAACTGCTCCAATTAAATGGTAACAAAAATAGAAACCAATAACGGATGTATAGACAATACAGTAACAAAATAGTAACGGGGGCCTTATATGCATTAAAACACAAGTGAAAAAAGTCTGTCATGCAGCAGCTGAACGAATTGCTCATCAAGTCGAATTTGGAAGAGTAATATAGAGCGTTTTTCAAATTCGGTTTTCAAGTAAATCCCAACTCATAATGGTGTCATTTCATTGATTTTCAGGAACTATTTTTCTTATTTTATTTAAATGATGTATACCGAGTTTCGTTGCGAAAAAACAAACATTGTGCCACTAGAGCGATTTTTAAATTATGGGTTTCAGGTAAATCCCCACTTCTAATAGTTTGATTTCACTGATTTTCAGAAACTATTTTTCTTATTTTATTTAAATGGATATGCTAAGTTTCGTTGCGAAAAAAAGCAAATATTGGTGCCGCTAAAGCGATTTTTAAATTTTGGGATTCGGGTAAATCCCACTCATGATAATCTGATTTTGCTGATTTTAAGAAATTGTTTGTTTTGCTTTATTTGAATGGCATATACCTAATTTCGTTGAGAAAATCAAAAAATTGCTGCCAAAAGAGCGATTTAAAATTTTCGCTTTAGGTTAACCCCCAATCTTTAAATTTCTGTTTTCAGCTGTGACCTATTCCTAATTTTTCGAATCCCTTGATATTAATAAACTATATTTATTATTTTATTTAAATGGTATGTTCCGAGTTTAATTGAAAAAAAATGTTGATGTCGCTAGAGGAATTTTTAAATTTTGGGCCTTGGGAACCCTCCCCCCCATTCTTAAGTGTCTTCATTTCCCTGAATTTCAGAAAATATTTTATTGTTTTATTTTAAAAATATTTGACGAGTTTCGTTTAGATTCAGTTTGGCTGATGAACGCTCCCGATGAATCGTTGATTAATTGAATGTTATATGCGGAGTTTCGCTAAGAAAAAAACAAAAATTGCGGCTGCTAGAGCGTTCACTCACTCACTCTCACACACACAGATATATATATATATATATATATATATATATATATTCATTTCAAAGTTATATGTGTATATATACACACACACACATCTCTTTTTTTTTTTTCAACGTCATTTTTGGTGCCTAGTAAGTAGGAATAATGGAGATTTAAAGAAAATTTTCAAAAATCTTTTCAATGGGTACAGTCACAATTCCTTCCAAAGTCCTTAAAACGCACCACATTTTGCGTAAATGTAGAGCCAATATTCACCTCTATATTTTTAAAAGAAATTTTTAATTTTATTCCTAAAATTATGAAAATAGCCCTATTAATTTGCAATAAAAGTAAAAGACAACACAAGATTAAGCAAAACTACAGGAAAGACCTAAAAAGGTCTCAGCCTCGAGCACAGATGGCCGTGTAGTTCGTAAAATAATTGATTTTATTACGTTGGTACATCTCATATAGGCATTAAATTAAAATATCAATCGTGGTTTCATTTAAAAAACTTTTTTTAGGTAGACATAAAGCTATATAGTTTTTCAAAGATGGTTGATGTATTTTCAAAAAATGTAATTTTAACGGATGAATGTGGACTGTTGAATTTAAACATGGTCTTACCATCCCTGAAGATGACGCCCAAAAAGTATAATAACAGCTGAATACATTTAAACAAACACACGACATGGCATTAAATAGCAAGCGAATTAAAGAGCTCAAATTTGCTTAAGTATAGGCACTTCACACAAACTTGTAGGTTATATTTTACATGAAGACTTGCATACGAAACTGTTTTATGCAAGATTGGGTGCCGCGTTTGCTAACAACAGATCAAAAACGGACCCGTATGAATATATCGCGACTGTGGAGTGATATATCAACAGCATCCTGCGTCCGTATATAACTGTAGACGAGACACAGATCTACAGTCACACATCAGAGCCGAAACAGCAGTCAAAACAGTGAACAGAAGCCGGTTGTTCAGCGCTAAATAAAATAGAAGTCGGTTCTATCTGCAGGAAAGGTTATGGTGACGGGAAAATCGACAGATGTGAAGTAAGAATTTTTGGAAAATTCACGCAGATTGGTTCCCGTTCACTTCCATGTGTTCCCATAGCTCAAAAATGTTCACATTAATCAGAATTTTTCAATAAATTAATAGGTCATTAAAACTGTAGAAAAATACTTCCGAAAATCCACTTCGGAGACGGAATAATAGTATTTCAACATTGCTGGAATAAATATGCTGCACTGAAGTGAGGTTAGATTGAAAAAAATTAATATTTTAGTTACAAAGTTGTTTTTTTATTGATAGACTGAGACACCCTTCTTGTTTTTAATGTGACTAGGACACTATGAGGTTCATGCATTTTCTTATAATTAACTACTTAAATAATATTATCACAAGAGGGTCTAAGATTCCCGACAAATTCACGAACATAGTGAGTAATAGTGTAAGTATTACAAATACTTAAACCTTTTCAAGCCATCTTGCAACAGTTGAATGTCGATTGTTAGTAATACCAATATGGAAGAGCCAAATTCGTGTTTAGGACTATTTAATGAACAAAAAAGGAATAAAAATATATTTGAAAAAATTCTCGCACAGTGTGAGGTACTTATGAATATCTAACCTATTCAGAAACTGTGAGACTGAAATGAACGAAAGTCGACTATTATTATCGCTAACATTTGTTTTACTAATACCAACTGCGGAAAAACATTTTACCATTCTGAAAAAAGGGTTTATAAACTTTATGGTTGCTTCGGCAGGTATTCTTACATAATATACAAAATGATTTCAGATTGTTTGAATGATTACACATTAAGTTATCCCCTAGCAAAATTGGTTAGTAATGCTGAGGAATTATATAGGAGGAATGGAGTTGGCTACACTGACCAGAAGACAAATGCGTATCACGCGGTAAAGAATTTGATAAAACTTTGCGATAATTTTACTACGACATCGGGATGTACTGGTCCAAATTCAAAATGCTGTTTCGTTTCATTTCCCTGGTCGATTTGATGACGTCATATAATGAAATATAGAAGCTCACTTAAACTTTTCATATCATGTTTGCACTTAATTCTATGAACAATAAAACAATATAAATCTCTCATATGTTTTATTCAGATATATATTCAAAATAATAAAGAAATTATTTATAAATTATTGAATAATTACCTTTAATTTCTAATATGAAGTGTTTAACTGAGTTTGAAAAATTGTACGTTTATGCTTATACAATTATAGCTGGCAATAATAAATTAACGTGGTATGCATCTTAAAATGAAAATCTGTATTAAATATTAATCCATTTTATTATCCTAGCATGAAAATCTTATTCCTGTAGTTAATCACAAACGTATGTGTTTTATACTGTCGTAGTAAAATGATTATAAAATGCAATCATTATTCATCGCTCTTTCAAGCACAATGCTGTAAAGTTTATACATACGAACACGGCGGCTATTGAAACACGTAGTTGACAACGGTTGGACATTTACCGCGTTGCAACTCGTAATGGCGTGTTGACGGAGGGCTTCTCTGAGGTAACTGATAATTATGTGTGGCAAGGTTCTGATGGGGGTTGTTTGATGCTGCTGGCAGTATGCTTATTAGAACATGCTTCCTCCGTAAAGCTGGCAAGCACAGGCTTACCAACAAGATGGAGCATACCTTAAACAAATATTGTCTCGCCGCCTAGCCTGTTAGTTGCAGAGACCACTAGCAAACGCTAGAGGCTTTGACACTGATCCTCTTAGATTCCCCAACAAGATTTCCCCCTTTGTCACTACGGTTTTGTCAAAACAAATATTAGGTTATTTCTAACTATTCCTCTAGCAAACTCGTAAACTCTGCCTAAAACTCTGCATGTATTAATCGAAGCTATCCAGTGCCGGGCGCATTCTCCTTCACGATAACACACGTCCCCTACCTGCAATGATAGTAAAGGTTTACGTTTTCATATACAGGTGGAAAATAAAGGGTCATCGAAAAGTCGTTCCGCAGCCATGGTGTATCTAGATCACTAGGGAAGCGAATTTGGGTGGCAGCACTGACCGCGCGCTGAGCGTATAGTCATCATGTTTACTTAACCATCTAGGCAAGTACACACCAAAGTCCAAACCTTGGATTGAATGCACTTCAGCACTCAATTGTATTATTTCCACACAGGTTTTTGAAAACCAGGGTACTACCGGAATTCTAAGAAATCATTTGAATCAACGTGTTCTTGTATCTTTCTCTTTGATTTCCGCCTTCTTTTTATACACACTGATCAAGTTGATACATAAGGGAACACTGTAAACTTTCATTCTTTTTTCCTTTTTGAGGTCATATGGTAGATTAATGGCATGTTAATTACCGCTCATTTCACTTGCAAGTAATGCGCTAAAGGGAGGTCTAGGGTTCGAATCCCGTCAGGACCGTCCTCCCTAACCGAGGTTTTTTTCCAGGTTTTCCTCAGTCCTCATAAATGGCAAATGCCCGGGAGGTACCCTAAACTTAGGCCTGGAAAGTTTCCTTCCTTAAAAAAATCCTTTCCCAATACATCATTTCATTTCATGTATCATCAGTGTCACCGCCTTTGGTGCCTCTGTAGTAAAAATGGGCGTTAAACACAATTCCAAAAAAAAAAAAAAAAAGTAATGCGCTAGTATTATATTAGATAATACTTGAGGGGTGGATTAGCATCAATCCTTCTGAACCCTGTAGATGCTAACTGTAACAAAATTAAAACGGTATGACCATAAGGAGACCTAGAACAGGCCTTAGGCATAATACTTGTAGGTTGATAATGCCTTTTATATCTAAAATTCAGTCTTAATTGACATGATAATGACACATTATTTACTCTTAGTTTACCTAATTTTATAAATGCTTACTTAAGCAGTCCGTTGACATAACTATGTTGTCCAAATATTCTAGTTAGATATATCCTTTACAGAATCAAGAAAATAAACTGAAGTTTACGAAAACTCTTCCAGTACTTCTTAAGCATAGATTCAGTGACACAAATCTAACGACACGCTGAGAGTCGTTGTAAACATGAATTTTTTACTCACGACAGTTTATCGTATTTTACTTATATCCTGGAACTGCGCTCAGTTCTTCCTTATTTTCTTTCGCATCAAATTGGACACATGTGAATCAATTTTATCAGATTTAGACCTTCTTGCTTACCACTACCGTCACTTTGCTCCACAGATGATTCAATAAGTTTTGTGATAGGATTATTTTGGCCCTTACTCTGTACTACTGTTTTATTTTCCCTCGTGGAGTTTTAGATCTCTAGGTACTAGTTACGACAAACAAGTGCTTGTAGAGAACAGCTGAAAGTGCAATGTCCTTATACCAAGGTAGTCTAACATTCATATATCATGCCGATTAGTGCCCTTAAGGCAATTTCTCCTTAAAAATATTTCATTTTCTAAAGAAATGTCATTGGAGTATTATTTATACTGTGTTTCACATTCTGGAAACCCCGATGCAAACAGTTGAAACACTCCTCGCGCGTGTGAATGAATACATATACCTAGGACAACCGATTTCCTTCCAAGATAAACTGGAAAATGAAGAACAAAGAAGAATCTCATTCACCTGGGAGCATTTGGGGTCATATGTTTATTCTCTCAGGCCAAACACACTAAGAAAATCATGTTCCAGTTGCTCGAAACCTACCTTATTACTCTATGGGTGCCAGACACGGCTACTAACAGAAAAATAAAAGAACAAAATTCAAATATACTAAAGAAAAATGCAACGCCAGAGCCTGGGAATAATTTTGAAGGACTAAATATCAACAGTTGTAATAAACCAGCTATCCCAGACAACAGATATCACACAACTAACCACCAGAATCAAATGGCAATGGGTTGTTGATTTGGTTTATCTAGGGACGTTCTTTAACATCTTAGGCCATCAGCGTTTCATTCAATTCAGGGCGTGAAACGGCCGATAAATTTTGCTCAGAGGCCTCTTCATTTTTAGTACCATAAATCTAGACACGAGACCCAAGGCTTTACTTCCCTTTCGAAGGATTTAGGAAAAATACATCGGCCATGGCCGGGATTGAACCCGCGATCTTGGATTTACGAGGCAAGTATGACTACCACTAGACCCCCAGGACCTCAATGGGGGAATGATGAGCCATAAGGGAACTCCGGATAGGAAAAAAGGACACAAGGCAGACCCTAAAGAAGATGGACAGATCTCTTCAAGGAACATGCAGGTCCAGATTGGTCAAGAGTAGCAAGAGGAAGACAAAAATGGAAATCTCTGGAGAAGTAACTAGTACAGTGAGAAATGGAGTAACCAAAGAACAAATCAAAGTATCTTAAACAGCATACGAACAACTAGCGCAGAAGAGCAGACCACATTAAGAGGGAAAAAACTTGTTACGATGCCTTTGACTTTAAGGGACACATTTGGCTATCTTTAACTTTAGCTTTTATTTAACATTCTGTAAAAGTAAAAATATGGTTGAAAACATACAGCGATTAAAATCATTGAAATTAATAAGACATTTCACTATCATTCGGAGGTGTACTTTACCACTTTTCTGCATTGAAAATGTAGACCGACAAACATCTGAGTTTTCTTGGACATTTATTCTGGGTTTTACAATAAATAAGAAAGAAAATTGTGAAATCAGAATCTATATAATATAGAAATATAAACTATTATATTTTAGAAATACTTTTTTTATAAGTGGTCGGTGGTAAATTAAATAAATGAACAATAACCGAACCACTCAAAATTTCTATAAAGTATTAACTAAAATCAAGGTCAATAAGGTCAGATGGCCTCGGTGTCCAATGCTGTTTAGAAATAATAAGATCTTTAAATAAACAAAACAACCTTGGACGTGCTGGCACCATCCTGATTTAAACAAACACACAAGTATGTTCAAGTAGATTACGATATCTACATAATATGGAAGATTGGGGACCTATAATACGGCTCCTACAGATGCAAAAATTTTTCATGATGAGAAGCCTCATGCACGATGCGAGGGTTCTTACTAGCCCAAGTTTGAAGGTTACGTGGAGATGCTTCTCATTGGTGAACCACCTGTAGTCCAGTATTCCCGGATGTGCAATTGAGAAGCCGTTGTACCCAAAGACAAGAGAGTCTTTTCTGCTTAATTCTTGTATAGCAGTATCACGATATACAGGGAAATCCTAAATTAGGTATACAAAATATGTGTTTTTATAATACAAGTAATATGTATTTATCATTCATTCATTCTTTAAAAACATAAGAATTTGGACTTCAAATCAAATACATTTACAATTATTGTTATTCCTAAGCACAAACACTTAAATATGTCTGTGCACAATCACTTGCTCGCTCACAAGCATGCGCATGCACATACATATACACAAATGCACATTCAGACTCATAAAATCCTTTTATTTCAACAAAGAAATTCTAATTCCATGCAATATGCATAATAAAAAACAAGATTTGGTCAGTTTTCCTCCTGTGCAAGCAGATCCCGGCATGCTAACCTATCCCTATTCGCCTTGTTATGCCGAAAAGTTGTTGGCAAAATCTAGCGATTTTAAAAAGTACCACCACACCCTCAAGTTCACTATGCACCAGTTAAGAGTACGGGAGCACACGTACTATGTGATAATTTACGAACCACCAAAAGGTGCGTACCGTGCTCAATTTTGTTTGTTTCATGAATCGGAATTAGTTATTTCTGTTCAAAGGAAATTCAAGACCAAATGCCACAAGGAACCACGATAATGACCGACAACTAGTGCGCGGAATAATAGTTTTCTTAAAACTGACTCTTTAGCAAATAGGACACTAGATTAGTTAAATATAGAGCTTAAAATGAGACAATAGAACAAGTGCGAGAGATTTGTAGACTTGTGGACCAAAGAAGCTGGTCAAACCTGCCATCTTACGACTAAAACGACACTATGGAGTTTTAAGGACACATAACTATACAGGTTGCAGCAACTGCAGTCTTTAAATGATACAGATAAAGAAAGGCAACTTGAATTTTGTGGTGGGATGACCGGTAGAATGAAAAACGATGACAATTTTCTTTATCAAAACCTGTTTTGTTATGGGGCTACTTTCCACCTAAGTGGAAAACCGGACATAATATGCGGAAGTGGATTTCTGAAAATCCATCTGAGATAGTGGAGCAAGTAATATATTCGCCAAAGTTAAATATATTTTGAGCTCTGTTGTGATAAGTGTATAGTTCTTAGAAAACATAACTGGCATTTGTTACCTGGATATGCTGGAAAATTATATAATCCTACAATTACAAGAAGACATGAACATAGTTTTTATTCAACAAGATGGCGTGTCTCCACATTTCGATCATCTTACCTCAATCGCACCTTGATTTAAGAGTGTGCATGTTAGAAAAATAGCTTCTCCATCTCATTTTCTGTGGAGCTACCTACGACAACGTTTTTGCTGCACTTCTTCCTGCTAGTTTGTATATACTACAAGTTCAAATAACAGAAGCAATTGCAAAAATTGACGATGATATAATATGAAGAATTTGGAACGAAATCATTTTACAGATTAGATGTATACGTGTTGTAAGATAACTCCATAGTTTTGTTGAGCTTTTTGCAGTATGACTCAATAGAACCCTTGTTTTCTTTACAATTACGTGATTTTTTTGTATAACTAATTTAGAATATACATGGGCATACACAATAACAAGCCAAAGAGTAGAAATGCCAGTGGTGTCCTTCCTTAGCCATGCCTGTTATATTTCAGTGAAGTAGATTTATTTGATTGAAAGTTATAAGGAAAAATCAGGGACCGAGAATGAGTGGAACATTCTCTGAAAACACTACATGAGAATTTTTCTTAAACGATATATACTTTCATCTCATTTCAATTTTTTTTTTTTTCAATATTTAGCATATGTGCCTGGAACACTTCTGGCACTTCAACTCTTGAAAGCGAGTTGCTGTTAATGCAAGGAAAAACCAAGTTATTGGTCCACTGCAAACGTATGTGGACATTGGACCGTACTGAACTGCTTTTACTGCAGCTAACAAGTGAATTACTAACAGCTTCATGTCAAAAATCTGCATTAAACTTCGTGTATTACTCCTGAAAGTAAAGTTTCAAAAATGAAATATATATATTTTAAATAGAAATGTATAGACTTAAAGTGACGTAATATATTACAGCGCACGAAATTCTGGTTATCGTATCTGATAACTCCCCAATGTAGTTTCATCCATTGATGATTCAAATTTTAAATCATCTGTACATCTTAAGATGATAAATCATTTGTGCTATTCATAGAGTGAAACAAAAAAGAATATTGAATATGCGTCGGGCAATTCAATAGTTATTTCCAATCAAGTATTACGATTTATAAAACACTGTCATTTAAACTTTGAGCTAATTTGATTTGTTTAATTTTAATCGCAGTACGCTATATTACTACAACACAGTATAAAAGAAGGAAAACATTTATTCAAAGAAAAATGAAAATGAAATATTCAAAACTACAATTTTAACATTAATTTGAATAAGAAACCAACACATAAAAGGGATAATTATTTTCAATTCATCATGGTTAGATAAATAAAATCCGGTAGTTTTAGCATAAAAAGAGCCCAAAACATAAAAAACATAAAATTTAATGTTTAGCCTTTCTACATTTTTGTCACAACAAAGTTTTACAGCTTTTAGAAAATTCTGGAATAGAATAAGGCAATTTATAGACTTGAACATGGTAATTCTTGGTTTTGTCGTCCGTTTCACTGCAGTTGATGGGTCGGCCAATAAGAGCGCAGCTCCCGCTGCACGCGTATCAGACTTTGCGCATAAGCTGTGACCCTCGCATTACTTCACTTCTTCCGAACGGTCGGTTTTGCTCTAGTTTTCATAATGCTTCCACACACCTACACTATAACACAAGGAATGTCTTGCAGAGAAGTTAGAGGGTGATTTATTAATGGAATTTCACAGAAATACTAGGCGAAATTTGTCATTACATTTAGAGCTAGAGGATTTCTTTTATTCAGAAAAAGACAAAGGTAAGAAGATGTGTGCTTCCTAAAGAGCAGTTTGATAAATGTAACCGTATGTGTTTTGTGTTTATGCGGAAGTTAAATAGTAAAATGTATGACATAAACTGAAAAAAAAAATATTAGCGAGAAATTTACTTAATTTTGGAAGGGAACTTATTTGCAATCCCCAGTATTAGAGTTTCCAAAATCTCCTTTCACATTGTAGGTACTCATTTTTTATTGTAATTTTAGTTAAAATTGTGAGAACTTGAATCAGTTGCGCAGATATTACATCCATTTTGCTGGGAATTATTACTCCGACGGCCGACTCATCAACTGCCGTGAAACGGGCGACAAAACTATGAAAGAACCGGTGCAGTCCTTTATTATTTCATAGAGTGCCACACTATGCATACTTTAAAAGAATTTGTCATATTGATAAAGACCGAATTAATTATATTGCTTAATAAATATATTTTATAAGGACAAGACCAAGAAAATGAATGAAGTATTATTACAGCTATATTAGGAAACTGAAGAAAATCTCTTTTAAATGTATTTATTAGACAGTAACTGAATCGAGAGGGGGGGGGTAAAGGCATTTCAAAACACAGAAAAGATTTTTAGAGTAAATAAAAAGTTAAGATAAGCTAACAAACAGAAAAAAAAAATCCTGTACATTGGAACGACCTTGTACCGAAAACGCACTAAAGATAACTGTTTATACTTTACGATTATTGCGCTTCGGAACAACTTTTACTAGAAAACAACTCCCTCGACGCTGCTTCAGCCACCGAAATAGTCTATTAAGGGCATTACACATCCCATCATAAAATGGCATAGCATTTCCCTGCGTGCAGTTTTCCATTCCCCCTCGAATGTAAAGTATTTAACAACTGAAAAGGGGGAACAAAAAAAAAAACTCATGTAATGTCCTTTGACTTTAAATGGGCCAGCACCAACAACTGTTTAATTGCAGTAAAATTATAATCGTAAAATCAGATATATATTTCGGTGTAACACAGCCCCCTAATTTCGTTTTGAAAGCTGGATAGGATCAGATAAAAACATAATATGAAATTAAACTGTCTTTTAAAGAATATATTTAAAACAATACTGACCCTATACCTATTGCTGATATGTACATAAATGAGGTGATTTATGCTTACATCATCATATATTGTAATTTAAAATTAGAAACGCAAGTGTAAACAGTTTTTAAACGAATATTAAATAATGAATTAATAAATCAAATCTCCTACAGCGTTATGATTTAAAGCCCTGACACTTTTAGAGAAAATAGTTAAAGAACTGAACATGAAAAGAGAAAAACACACTCTCTAAAGGGGGGGGACCAGCAAACATTATTAATTTCAGTTTCAAGAATTATGCTTGCAAAAAAAAAAAAAAAAAAAAAAAAAAAGATGTAATTTTACTATTTTTGACCTGCTTCGTGGAAATTTATGGACGTTTCAAATGATCCCGGCAAAAAAGAATATCACTTCAGTTATTGCTTATCCTTCTAAATTAACCTTATTTAGAAGTAATAGGGATTTTATGGGAATTTGCATGTAATATTAGCAGTAGCATTTATTATTCTAGTTAAACTAAGTATACATATATTGCATATCATGGGTCACCAGACCCATAATGCTCCTGTAAAATATTTAATTTCTAGATTTAATTGCAACAAAAGAAAACATTAACAAGAACGCAATCACACACACGTACACACGAAACAAACATACATAGAATAATGCTGTTATTGACATACATTTTCGTATTATTTGTGCACAATGTTTATACAAATTTCTTGTCCCTAAAACTATGTATTTCATTAAGAAAATGCCCAATATGCCAGTTTTGTCCATTTATAATCAAGTCCCAAAATGCCATCCTCCTTCCACTGGAAGTCAAAAATGAATTCGGTAGAAAATTTAGCACTTAGCCAAAATATGCACCCAATCTTTCGGTTCCTAGCATTGTGGGCAAATCCTCCTGCCTTTCTCGTCAACAACCTCACGTTCCTTCTAGCCTCCCAGTCTAAGCCATCCCCGTTTCATGCCTAGCTTCATGATATAGGTCTCTTTACCCCATCTAATTTTAATTTTGCTGTGCTGGTCCAGAGATGACATCTGCAGTTTTGCACCGGTAGAGACCGGTTTATGTCAGACAGATGTCTTTTGACTTTTGTCACTACGCCATACCTGTTTTCAATACCGCTCTGCCAAATATCGTTTAAAACGATTTTTGTTTATTCTCGCTGTAAGACCGCCGCCCACCATTTTGGATACTGCATGTTGTTTAATTGGTGCCGGTAGCATGGTGCCCAGAACATTTCACTATCTGTTGAGCAGTTTATTGCACTGAAGCTGTAGCTGTCTGTGTTTTGAGTTACTCTAAGCGATGGTGATCAAGCAATGAACGCGTTTTCTCTTCCCGATTTTTGGAAGTTTAAGAAATATGGTAATGTTCAGTGTCTGCATACTCAAAAGAGATAACGGTTGTAACATGAACTATAGAAACATCTAGGCAGTTGAACAAGAAGTTGCTGAAGTAAGTGAGGATTTTTAAACTTTCAAGCATAATTTTAATAAAGAAAATTTCTTAGTTTGTAAGATAAAGGTATTTAAGTTCCTGAGGTTTCTTCGATAGATAATTCAGTTTCCTCACAGCTCATCCAGTTTCACTAACAGAGATCTACTATATTCCTGCACTATTCAAAAATGGAAGCAAAATAACTTCCTCAAATTTTATCTTTGGATCACCATATAAAAACATTTGAAGTTCTTAACTCAGAACACTAAGGAAAGGAAGTTAGGACCCCCTCAAGGTTCTGGAGATTTCCCTGATAATTAACAAGAATATTTCTCTCTTCAACCTTTGCGTTTTGTCTTGGCCCTGCTAGTGGGAGAGACATAGAACAGCAGTATCAAGAGCAAAGTAGTTTACACATTTTTAAACGTGATAATGCAGAAAATGAAGCTCTTCCCACTGTAGAGATCGAGCTGAAACGTTATGCTTATTCTACGAAAAGAAGTTTTCAAATGGCAGAAGTGTCTCGTGTGGAATGTGGGACTACAGGGACTGCATTGAGCCTGAAAATTATTTGTGTGTCTTCTGGAACTATACACAATCTTGTTAAGAAAATTATTTACCTCTGACGTTCACGATGAAGATTTTATTCCATTGTAATAAAAATAATTCCGCATGTTTAGTCAGTTGATAAATTTGCATTATTTTAAACAAATATATTTACAATTTTATTAGGTCAAAAGCAAACATTCAACCAGAGTATTAAGAAGAGAAAAAACATAGCAAAATGATAGTTTCTGTAAAAAAATATGATATGATTTTACCTTCTATTATTTTAAGATTCTTGTGATAGATGTTGCATTATTTATAAATCGCTAATCTCTGTTCTATTCGCAGAAACGTCTGTGGATACACTAGCGAGACATCGAGATTGGTTCCGAGAGATTGACGAGGCAACAAAGGTAGATGAGAGTAAGCGACCTGGAAAGGCTAAGAGCGCAGCGGACATCTTCGGCGTTGAGGGCTCCTTTAAGAAGCTGGATATAGATTAAGGACTATCATCTACAGTCACAAATATGAAAAGTATTGGCTAAAGTATTGAAATGTAGTTCCGCTGGGGTAACCTTCTGGCTTTGAGAAAGCGTAAGAAAGATTTAAAGTCAGTGAAAAACTTTTGATGGGTTTTAAGGTGTCAGATTACAATCTGGATTAGGTTACAATCCTTGCGTATAAATAATTTGATAGATTTCTTACAACTAAAGAATACATACAGTAAATGCAATGACGAAGTGATTCAGTCAAACGAAAGGTAGCTCCACAACATGTATTAGATACTCAAGAGTTGTTTATTTATGTTGTTACTTTTAAAATGCAAATGAATATAGTTAGGGCTTCATGCATAGTAGCTATGGTTCGCAGAAATGGGTTGCTGCGCATTAATAATGCAATTAGCTTAAATAAAAACGCTGAGGGATTTATATAAGCCATTGTCACTGTTAAAGCTTTTTGCCTCTAATAATAATGTACAAAAACGTACTTCAGATTTTTAACCAAGATAAATCAAAGCGTTATTAGTCAGAGAAGTAAAAAGGTTTAACGTGAGGAATGTGTACTTTTAAAAGAACGAATTATAAATCAAATGAATGTATATATTTTAAAATGTATAATTAAAGCAAATGCATTAATGCAATTTAGAAAATTAACTATACAATATTATCATATATAAAATGTTGTAGGATATGTGAAAGAAGTGAAGAATTGTACAAATACTTCTAGAATTAAAAACGAACGATAACAATACTTGTAATAATAATAATAATAATAATAATAATAATAATAATAGACACATAGTTTTAGACGCTTATATATCTGTATTATCATCACTGAAATGGACAAATTTTTACAAAACACAAAGAAAAGTAAAATAAACTTTGACTTGGCAAATTTAATATTTACTGATGTGATGTTATTCCTGTACTTTAGAACTAAGAACTTTTTTGGTTATGCATGGTGATTCAGAAAGATTTTCTATGATGAAAAAATATAAAGCAATGTTGGGAGTCTGACATAGTTTATGGCAATCAAATCTTGAAGAGTGCATCTCTGATTCATGCGGATAAACCACGAACCTGTTCTGTAATGCATAACGTCGTTGGTAAGAGCAGCGCTGTTCCTGAATTAACATTGGACAAGTTTCGAAGAACTCAGAGTGCAGGTATTCTCAAAGAAAAAAAATCGGAAAGAGCAGGTGAAGTCACATCGACAAATCAAGAAAGAAGGTGGGATGTTCTATCTTTGAAACCCGGGCATACAGCGTGTGTGATTGCTCTGTATTGTTGGAACCATATAATCTATGAGAATGGTGTTATAGCACTATTCTGTAAATTTTGGACTTCTTTATAAATTCAAAAAAATTGCGTGAACCAATGATTCCAGATGTTTTCTTCTAATGAAATCACCGAGGGTTCGTGGTATCCCAGAAATGGCAACTTTGTTTGTTAGCAACAAGAACATCGGGTGGTTATCCATTATTCCTGGATACGTCACGATACTTTTAGAAACATATCGCCAGTTTATTCCTAGGCTTGCACTACCTGAATTCTGCAGGCGTGTACATACTGCGATCTGCGCCGTAGCCATAGCTTTGGACTTATGTGGACACGATTCCAGTTTTGTAGTGTCTTGATCGATCAAGATCATCCAAAAGTCTCTGTAGCAAAAGTTGCTACTATAGGGGTGGCTCCAATGACAGATCCACCGAGCAAGTCTATCTGTCCACTGTAAAGTTTCAACAGAAATAGTACAGTATATATACTCTTTCATTCTATAGTATTTGCTAATTTGTTAATTTACGGGCGTTTGCTCGTTAACATCTCAGATTATCAGCGTCCCATTCAATTGAGGGCGTGAAACGGTAGACAAATTTGCTCAGAGGTCTCTTCTTTCAGACTTTCGTGCCGTAAATCGACATCGATTGCCCATTTACTTTTCAGGATATTTGCATATTAGTCTTTTTTTTTTCTCAAAGACTTATTCTGTCTGATTTTTATCAGGATCCTAGATTTTGGAAACAAAATTAAGGAAGAGAGCAAGATTTCGGTACTAAAATAAGGAATATTTTCATAGCCATCAAACCACATTTTATGTTTTTTTAGTGCATAACATACACATTATACGCTGAACAATAAAATTACATTTATAATACGGAAGTCATATAAACATGTATTTTTATTAGTTTATGCAAAGTTAGCAGTAATTTGAGCTTGACTTGTAGAAATTTATAAAATCTGGATTTGCACTTGTAAGAGCATACAGTTGATAATTTAAGTCAGTTAAAACTTTGTTTTTATAAATTCAACAAAATATATATATTCCTAATCAGGTTATAATTGCTGAAAATTAAAAATAATACCTACCAAAAGCATTATTGCAATTGGAAAAAATTATAAATTAATTATTATGGACTTCTGGGTCCTTATAAAAAACCGATTGTTGTTAAAATAAGCTAATTGAATAAGTTGTGTTCCTTAACTTCCTTAGCTGTGATGTATCTTGTAATTTTGATACTGGTATATAAAAAGTGTATAAAATGAATCAAATAAACAATACTATTAATATAAATTTAAAAAATAAACTACAAAAGAAACAGAAATAAAACTATATAAAATACTGCGCATCCTACTTGTTTATATGCAGCACAAGTTGCGGACTCTTAAATTAGAAAATGAATGAAAACTCCGCACGGAGGGATGAAAATGCTGGGAAGAAATTTAAAAGTTGAGAATATAAATAGTATGGGTATAATGAAACAAGGAAGTGAAGAATTGAGTGGACATCAAAACAATTTTTAAAATCAAATGGAAAAATAAATTAAAATCGACCGAAGACGAGAGTTGATAATTCTCTTGCATATGCAACCAGCGTACTTGAAATAGATAAGGATGACCTTTTTATTTCTTACCTCTGGATTTCTGCTTCAGTGCATTGATAACTACGTTATATTACACATTGGTAACACTTTATATCACAAATGTAGACAAAAGTCTTATATCTCCTTTGTAAACACCTTTGTGTATTAGTTTTTTTGCCAATAAACGACCACCTGGTATCTAGCAAGCCGCAGTTCATTCACAGACGTTAAATTTGTTATTTTTTACAACGTGAATTTGAACGTTAGTAAGGGTCAAGGACTAGAGTTTTTCATTTGCTTTACACGTCCCAAAGACACGATAAAATATTAATTTAATTCGTTGCTCTACTCATGCACAGTGTTGTTCTACTGAAACACCATACGTAAAGGTACATAATGTATGAACAGCATTACCATCAACGCCATTTGTGAATGTCACCGAGCCTAATGCAGGTGATGAGAGACGACAAAGTTCCTTGTTTGTGGTCCAACAGAAACCTTCTGCACAAACAGATTGGTTAGGAATTCTCAAATTAACTATAAGCATGCCCGGACTGTAGCTTTAGACGTGCTTGATGAGATGGAAAACTATACAGAGTGATTCAGGAGACATCTGCGAGTAATTCGGAACAGAGGCAGGTCTCACAATGACCCATGCCGTTATCACCATCCTACCTGCCATATCGAAAGCACTAGAGGGATCGTTGACAAGCAACTCACATCTAACGAGAAAAACACTTGACACCAGTGAGGATTCTGGAGGTGGTTATAGTATACAATAATTATATTGTTTAATGTTACTGAGATTAATATAAATAACTTAATTTCTAAACAAAGTCACTGCATTTATTTGACAACTCGATCCAGTGATTTCGCTCCAAGCTCTGACTACAGTGTGTTGCAATAGTAGACTTGGAGGTTAGTAGAGTGTGGAATGCTACAAGGGTCAATAGTGGGACCTATATTGGTTTCTATTTATATGAATGACGTCACTAAACATTAAACACGACCAGACTTACTCATCAACTCCATAATTGAACTTAAGGAAAACCTCGAACCAGTATCAATATAGACTAAACAGAACGGACTTATCATAAATGCGGAAAAATTGCAGATAGTCCTAATGTGACATAATCGATTATTATTAAGTAAAATAATAAAACAGTACTCATTCCCGTGACCGTTAATGAAACAAAAGTTTGTAAAAAAAGCTCGGTGTCTATTTCGACAGAAATCTTAATTGGCATATTCAAACAAAGAAACTTGTAAAAGATATTTTCACCATTTCATTCCTTGAAGCGGCTTAATGGATTACGTCACATTTCGATTACTGCGACATTCTGTTCACTGACGTCACCGCAAATCTTAGACAAAGACTGCAACGTGTCACAATGTCTACGTTCTATTAGTTCACCCTTCACAATTGCGTCGATACTCATCCCTGGAACTCTCTGCGATCTCATATCAAGGACTGCTGGTCAAAAAAAAAAAAAAAGTATATTGCATGAAAGTTATTTATTTGAAGAATGCAGTATTCTACTATGCTCAAATTGTCAATCCCGCTAATAGTATTGTGTATATGCACAGAGGATGCCAAACATTTATACAGAGAAAAATCTGTGTTCACACAACAAAACTGAATTCACAAAAAAAAAAAAAAAATATTAAGATCAGTAATCATCTTAGACTTTTACAACTACAATAGTTGCTCAAAATGCCCACCGTCGGCGTCGATACACTTCTCAGTACATTGAACTATGGTTTAAGCAACTTTTGCGAAAGTATCCTCAGCGATTGCAGCACATGCCGTTTCAATTTCTTCCCGAAGTGCTGCCAGTGTAGCTGGTTTTTCTACGGTGTACAACATCCTTAAGAGTTTCCCATGGGTAGAAGTCCAACGGAGTTAGATCCGGAGAAGACGGTGGAAACTCAATCGGACCTCTTCGTCCTATGAGTGCCTGGAAGATTGTCATCATGGTATGCACCAATTTTTCGGTGGTAATGTGGTAGGGCACCATCCTGTTGAAAGTAAAATTCCTCATTTCCATAGAATGTATGAAGGCGGGTAAGACGGATGTGCGTATCATGTTCAGGTACACTGGGTCAGTTACTGTTCCTTCAAAAAAGAAAGGCCCAATTAGACACCTAGATGACAACTCACACCAAAGACTGTTAATACCAGGTAAATTAGCAGCCTTTTTCAAAATAACATGTTGAAAATTTGCACACAGTGGATACAGTTATTCCGGTTATCAGTTCCGTTCAACTTAAATTGTGCCTCATCGGACCAAACAATGTTTCATATGAAGGCCTCATCCTCTTTATACCACGTTCCGAAACCACTCACAGTACTGCAGTCTTCGATAAGGGTCATCTCCATTTAATGTATGCAAAAGTTTTAGAACGAAAACTTTGATGCTTAAATGGTACGACGTACACGGAATCTGCAATCCCAGTCTCACGTGCACATTGCTTTGTAGATTTCTGCGGAGAGTGCTAAAAACGTTACAAAACCATAACCCAGGACGCGGTGCTTGTTGCTGTGCGAGGTCTCCCAGATCTTGTGAACATCGCACCATAAGTTTCAAATTTGTCTCGAATGCGTGCAAATGTTACTCGCGTTGGCGATTCTTTTCTTTCTGTACACACGTCTCCATTGTTTTTGAACTTCAACAATATTCTCGGTTTTCCAATACCACTTCAAAATTGCTTTCCGCTGTATAAACGATACTCTTGGCCCCATTTTGTTGTAGCTAGCCTAACATATGTTTACAGAACATCATACGAAAGTCTTGGCTTCATTTATTCATTGTTGTATTATCTGTCACATAGTAATGCTACCATAATGTATGTGAGTCACATCTGTTTACAGACATCATACTACACATTAGTGTTGTTTTTCGGTGCAACTTTGAAATATATTAAATAGATATCTACTGTGAAAGTATGTATACATTTTTGACACCCTAGGTATATATTCACACAATATGTTGAGCCCGTAATTGGTAAAGTGGAGGAGATGATCTTACGATCTTAACTTTGCCAGGTAAAATAAATAAATGAAAATATGTGCTCTTTGACGTGTCGTTTAGAAGTTGTGCGCCCTTATTTGGGTTTTATTTGTGTTTATGTGTACTGGTTCCAACATTAAACCACGCAACACTACATTGTCCTCGCCGTGAACCTCTGTATGTACAATGCGTGTGCAGTTGAACGCAAGCATTTATTGAGAATAGACGTGATCGACATGATAATGTGTTATGTTTGGTGGGGGGGGGGGGGCTAAAGAATACGTCCACCCGACTTTTTCTTTGAAGACACGCGAAGAATGGTGTGCACATAATTCCATTTGACACAAGACACGAACTGATTGAGTGAACAATCGCTGCTTTTGATTAAGTGCAACACAGGTCTGAAATATTTTCTAGATTTTGACAGCACTGCTAGGACTGGACAGACACTTTATAAGTTTCTTCTGTAATAAATAATATGTCATGATTGTTAAATGTTCTTGTGTTTGCTTCGATGATGCATGCCTTCTAAACTACGCGTTAGAGAATATAAGTTGTTCAATAAAAAAATGCTGCTCATTGTGACGCCTATCTCTCTTACCAGTTTGTCGCAGAGGTTCTGACTCACTCCATATACCGGTTATTAGTTGGCACATGCGATTGATTTAACTGAGAAATGATTACCTTCTTATAGAAAAAGCAATTTAAGCTCTTTAAGTGCATGGATATGAAATTCCCCCCTTAAGCGACAAGCAACTTAATACTAGCGCCGTAAAATACACATATATTAATACGGCTATTAGCAGCATCAAATTCAATGTAATCTTACATTATCGCAATATCTTTATTGATTATCAATAAAAAATACCTGGGAAACAGATTAAGCAGTAGATTTTTTTTGAATGCTTTATTTATGGACGCTCTTTAACAGCTCAGGTCATCAGCGTCCCATTCAACTCAGGGTGTGAAACGGCCGACAAATTTTGCTCAGAGGCCTCTCTTTCAGGCTTGAGGTTCTTTTTCGTGCCGTAAATGTACCACACGGGACCCACGGCTTTACTTCCCTTCCGAAGGAAGCCATACTTAGGATTTTTACGCCCCGAAAATAACCATCGGTCCTGGCCGGGTTCGAACCCGCGATCTTGGGTTTAGGAGGCAAGTATGATAACCACTACACCACCAGGACCGACAAAGCAGTAGATTCCCACCCCACACAAATCACCCTGGTATTCGCTATAATCAGGAGAATATTAAATTAATATTAAAAATTAGATAGCATAACATTTTGTGAACGAGAAGTAAGAAGACAAATATCTTTCAAAATCTCACAAAGCCGACACTTTGGCAAAAACAGAATCTTTTGTAGGCAGAGAGGGCGGATGCGAGTCATAAATACAGATCCCTCTTTCTTGCAATAACCATGGTGACCCTGAAACCTAGCTATGCACCGTTAGACCCTATTATGTAGGGCATACAAAGGAAGATCGACTGTTGCACCCCTAGGGAAAATATGTTGCGCAAACTTCTTGGAAAACAGAAAATGAAAAACAAGTTACGGTACATCTTTTCCCGCAATAGATTGTAACATCCCCACATCTAGCCAGGAGAAACGCGAAAAGATTTACCAATCAGAAGGTTTCGTAACATAAATCGTAGCATGAGTAGTACAGAAGAGTGATTAAAAAGTTGAATTAAGACCAAGGAAGCTTCCTTATGAACTGATAGACTGTCGCCAAATAAGCCATTAGATTGAGAAGAATTAAGTCTGTGCGCAGTTTAATTGAAAGGTAGCTTTTTTAGTGTGAAAGTTAGTTGACAGATTCTAGTTAAAATGGGAAGTGAGTGTGATAACGGGAGTAGCAGTTATAGTTAAAGTAGAAGTGAAACTATAATAGCAGTAAAAGCCACAACGTAAGTCGAAGTTCCTTATCAAGAACTAACATTAACAAAATTAACTTGAACCCCTCACTGTAAAAGTGTACCAGAAATAAAACTCTTGAATGAACGTGACTCGTTTTGTCTACGTTCACATGACAAAGCCCTATTCAAATTCTTCTACCCGAGAATTGTGTTACATTTCGAAAAGCCACTAGTGTAAAGTCTGATATAGCCGGAGCAGAAGAAGACCGAGACATCACAACCCTGTCTCGACCTTCGTATCAGCGCGTGGAGAAAAGGAACGAGAGGAACACCAGGAAGACTTCCGCAGCCACCATACTACCTCCAAACAAATCCAACCCCGAGAACTGTCCATCCTACGTATAAATACCTAATTATTAATTACTTTTCATCTCAGTCAGTTAATCACATATTTATTTCCCACCGCACAGAAGATTCGAACCAGCGATCTTGATAATGCTTGAGTAAGATAGAGAGAACTACTATTCTTATATTTCCTTGTATAAAATACTATACTTTGTGTTTTAAAAATTATTAATTGCGATTTTTCAGCCATTAATTTAATACTTTTGCAGGCAAGTTTGTTTCACAAAGGAATATAATGCGCATAAATTGACGCGGTCTATTTGAACTACAGACATTGCTTTAAGGCTATTTTCACAAAGCATTCTAGAAACAAAAGAGCGTCATCCTTGTAAATAAAGATAAAAAATGTAAATCTTTTTCTTTACCCAGATCAACTGAAGCAAAGTGATTAAGTTTGTATGACAAGGAGATTTCTTTTATCTCCTAGGATTTAAAATAAAAATTGAATTAATAAAAGAAAGCTTCGTTAAAGGTAAAGGAAAAGAAGAACTGCAGCAGTTCTATCTTTTTGATTGAAAATACTGCCATGGAGGTTAAATGTGCACATTTCAGTAATCAAAGACATGTAAGTTAATCAACTAGTGCCTTTCGTTTTAATCCTTTGCGTTCCTCTGCCCCTTTGTGTAAAATGTTCCAAAAACTTGAAATACGAGAAATAATTTTAATTCTTCTATATGAAAAATCCAAGGGTTTCTGTCGTCCGAAACTTCTCATAAAATATGCCCTTTTAGAATGCGTAAGCGTAGACAGCTTGTTTAAACAGAGATTTTTCACCCTCTGGGTTACAAGCAGAGCTTGAACGCCAAAAATAGGAAGAATAGTGGCCAGTTTCTCAGTGTTCAAAGATACCTAAAGTTATATTAATATGAACTTTCATAGAGAGGAAGTACCGGTGAGAGAGGAAAAAAAAAAAGAATAAAATACATTAAAATGCCTGACATTCATATTTGATTAGGCGAGACGTAGGTTTTCAAATATAGAAGTCCCCAGCTAGGGTCTTTAATATCCTACTGAGCCTCCGGGGTGGCAAATGCGCACGCAGTGAGATTCCTAGCGTTTACAAATTCTATTTCTATATAGACCTCTCTTTAAATAATTCGAGCCCCGCGGAACAGTTTCTATACCAATTGTCAGAGCAGCTTTTCCATTGAGCAAATTTCATAACTGCACACCGCTTACCAGCAATTCCGTCGCCTGACCTTGCAACTCTGAAACGCCGTATAAGGAAATTAAATGAGAGGAAACGAGGAACTGGAAAGTTCATGGAAACTATATATTCATACCAACATTCGCCAAAGTGACCAGGTGAAATCATGAAAAACCCGAGACCTCCCGAATGTTAGTCCCAAACTCTACCGCCTGAGCCACTCAGCTCGGTATGTTATTTATATATAACCGGTAATCGACAAATTTCTCCACACTTGGGTGATGTGCACCGCACATGATTTCTGATATTCCTTCCTTCGAAAGCAATTTTTAGAGGTAATCCGCCCACCGTTGCAAAGCTTTGTACTTTGGAATGTGTCCTTGACTTGGTGGTTAAGTGAAGACAACAACTATACACTGGCGTGCGATCAGTGCTTCTACCCAAATTGCTTCCCTAGTTAAATTTTGACAACATAATGCCTGCGGAGAGATTTCTCGACTACCCTTTAGTATATTTATTGTAGAACAAAGCATCACCCCGAAAAGAGCACCCTGCAAAAAGCATTCCAATGAAGAGAGTTATAAAATACCGATTTTGTCCTTTGTTGCCTCAGTGTACCAAACACTGAGTCAACAAAACATTCAGAACAATAAACAGAGGGGTATTAAGGTTTTCATTTGAAATGCTTTCACATTAAAAAGATTATAATAAAGCGTACCCCTACTTGTGTACATACAATAAAAAGACCAATTATCAATATCGATGTTGTAAGGTGATTTTGGGCTGCAAAATTACAAAAAAAAAAAAATAAATAAAAATAAAAAAAATAACGCAAAACATAAATATTCTGAAAATATTCAAATTATCATAAACACCTAAATGAAACATTTAATAAAATATAAAACCAGGGACCAATGTCTATTCAAAACGTGATCTTTAAAAACGGACGAATTCTGTGTATATGTAGCTTTAACATTTGCATACCAACGAATTACATAATCTAATTTGATGAACATTCCAAAGCTTGATCGCCTGGTGGACACAGCCGTTTGTTGCTGTATAGGTACTGCCCAGAGTGACTGCCAGGGCCTTGAATTTATGGGCCAGGAGCTCAAGGTAAAGAAAGATTGAACAATGAGAAGATGCATTAGCACAACAAATACTTCAAATGTTCAAATAGCCCTTATGCAACATTTGAACAGCAGCAGCAAAATAGCAATTATAGGAATATAAAGGAAGTGTAATTAAATGTATCAAAATTAAAACATTAAGAGAAATGTTAGAATTGGTATCAAAGTACATACTTAAGACATTTAATTTCATATAAATATTTTACTGCCAAATTAACAGTCTACTATAACATCAATGATGAACTCGACGTCAGTTTAGAAAATTCCATTACTGAAAATGGTACCATTATATTAAGTCGAAAAATATCTCACGAAGATAATGAATGACGTTTTCAATATGGAGGGGACATATCCAGATTAATGGACAACGGCACTTATGTATCCAATATTTAAAAAAAGGATGCCCAAAAGTACCGCTTATTTGGTTTATTTACGGACGCTCTTTAACATCTCAGGTCATCAGCGTCCCATTCTATTCAGGGCGTGAAACGGCCGACAAATTTTACTCAGAGGCCTTATTTTCAGGCTTGAGGTTCTTTATCGTGCCATAAATGTACGACACGGGACCCACGGCTTTATTTCCCTTCCGAAGGAAGCCATACTTATGCTTTTTAAGCCCGAAAAAATCCATCGGTCCTGGCCGGGATCGAACCCGCGATCTTGGGTTAGGAGGCAAGTATGGTAACCATTACCCCACCAGGACCGACAAAAGTACCGCATAATTATAGGGGGTGAAGCACGCTTTCTCAATTCCAAGCGGGGCTTAGGGAAGGATACAGCACGGTGGACAATATTTTTGTATTAGACCCTCTGAGAGTGAAACAAACACAGAAAAAAGAGAGAGAAACTGCATTGTGTCTTCATAGATTTCGAAAATTTTTTGATTCCATGGAAAGGCAAGTATTGTGGAGTAAATTATGGACGAAAGAAGTTTAGGATATAATGATCATGGGTTTAGAGTCAATGGATAATAAGATATAAAATATGATAGCGATAAAGTTTCAAAAAGTGAAATAACACAGAGAGGAGTGAGGCAAGGCTGTATCCTGTCAGCGCTCCTTTTCAGCTTGTTTCAAGATGACATGCCGGAGAAAATGTGTGTGGCAGTAACTGCTGCCTCGTATATAGCACGCATTTCCATACCAGCTCTCCTGTATACGGATTATCTAATACTGATATCCACAACAATTGGAGCTAGACTGCTTAGAGGCGTATTATGAGGAATGGGGAACGGCAGTCAATGAAGAGAAGACTAAAACACTGGCGTTCAAGAACGGTACTATGTACAGCAGGAAAGGGAGGTGGGAGTACAGCACTGGAAAATGTGAAGAAATTCACATATTTAGGGAGTCACTTTAACAATTAACGGGAGTTGGGCAAAACACATAGGCAACACAAAACGCAGTGCACAATTAAAAATATAGAGGCATTAACGATTTTGGTAAAAATACCGGAAACACCGCTGAGAACAATGAAGATGATGTACAAGAATTTTTTTTTAATGATGTTGAACATCCGTTTTTACTACTGAGACACCACCGGCGGTACGACGGTTGTGAGGTCAACTGTGACGTACGGGGTCGAGGTATGGGAGTAATAAAACATCGAGAACTGAATGAAGTACAAACGAGTTTCTAAAATAGCTGGTAAAAGTCAATTAGGGAGGGGTACAGCAAATGTTGGGGTTCTTAAAGAGTTTGGTATTTTTAAAGAAAAATGTGTATTTAAAAAATAAGAACAATTAAATACTGATTGAGAATAATGCGGGGAGATCAAACACTTAGTCTGAGGAAGCAAATAAGGGAAGGGTGGAATATGTGTTGGGCATCAAAAATAAGGAAAGTCTTACACAAAAATGGACTAGGGTATATTTGGTTAAGGGGAGAGGACATTATGCGAAATAGTTAGAAAATAGTTAACAGGCGTTTGGGAGATATAGATAGGCAAAATACTGAGACTTAATGCGCAGAAAAGGTATCGCTTAACCTGCAGGCTCAAATAGATCAGGAGTGGGGGAGGGGTGTTATTTAGATGTCTGTGGGAGAGAAGAAAGAGGTAGTCTCGCATTACTCAGAAAGGAAAGGCTTAAAAAGGAAATAAAACAGTTAATGCTATCGGGAAAAGAATTTTCCCACTGTGCTCTGCGGAGAAAAGTGAGACCTGGAGGTATGTTTTGGCAGAATGCACGGAAATTGCGATTTTAAGAAATGGGTCGTTTTTTAATTGCAATAGAAGTTTGAATACCTGCCTGGGAGTGTTGATGCATGCAAGATACACAGTTGGGGAATATTTCTAGCGAAGACCCGACAAAGAAGGTTAATGGCTATAGTGAAGAGGGGGGAGTTGGAGAGGGGGTAAATGGAAGGGGGGCTGAAGATAGAGATTTCTATATATACATATAAAATTACTTATAGAAAACGTGTGGTGTAGGTATATTGATGTGTTTGTATATATGATGTATGCAGATTGCTCTGTATGCATTGTAGGTTATATATGTATATATATATATATATGTGTGTGTGTGTGTGTGTGTGTGTGTGTGTTTACGTGTGTGCATATTTTTATTGTTACAAGAACGATATGTACGGCCGTAAGGCCTATGCGACAGTATTTTAAAACTATTAAATAAAAAGTCCATTACTACTAAAAAAAAATAGAGAAAATATTCTGGGGAAGTCTTGGAGATAAGGAAGAGAGTGTTTAATATATTTTTATTTGACAGAACGTGAAAACAAGTTATCAAATAAGATGCACAAACTTTCAGTGAGAATGACTGGAATGAAATTCTCATGAGTCATCTCTGTTATATAATGAACAACAAAGGGCATATCATATGAACTAAGCCGTGTAAAGTTCATGATGCTTTTTATAAGCCTGCAAAAGAAACCGTACTCGGAAACAAATTAATTAATCAACTTAAGATATCTCATCAAACTTTCCCGAGTCAATGCAGATGTAAGCTAATTAATCCTACAGTCTTAAGAGATAGATTCAAAAGATGGTGCAAAACAACGGTTCTTATCCAACGTTGCAGTGTGGAGCTATAATAGTTGATTCTATCCTACTAATAGTTAGACTCTGAAAATGGAAAACAGAATGCATGAAGTGCACACATGGAATACTTACCATTGATTATGGTAGAGATAGAAGAACATAGTACATTTAAAAATTACTGAAGTCCATGGACAGGAGAAATAGAGCCTATTAGAAAAATAAAATACTGGTAGTGAGAAAAAAAACAACATGATGATCAATAGGGGGAAAAGTTACTTAAAACATAAACATATTAATAATAAGTAAGTTACTTAAAAGATAAACATATTAATAATAAGTAAGTTACTTAAAACATAAACATACTAATAATAGTATCGAAATTTCTGAGCACTAAAATCAGAAAGAAGCGAAATGAAGTCATGTTGGTACCAGGTTGTAAACAATAAGTGGGAGGAGTACAACAGATCACGAGCTACAAACCATCTTTTCTTTTACATCTGTCACTCTGAGTCCTTTGTTTACCTACCGGACGGTGGCTCACTGCCTGTGTTTTAATTCTCATGCCTACTTCTTTATGAATAGAAATTGTTAGTAGTTATAAGTAACACGGAATAAAACTTTTAATGATATAAAACGGGGAGTTCTCTTTTGTTTCAACGCATAGCTAGCGTTCATAGTTGTTGAATCATCGAAATATATATACTGAAGTTTAATACTTAAAGATTAAACATGCAAATAAAGTGTTGATATGTACTTCATCAATAAACAACAGCTTGATTGGCGTGAAATATGTGCATACGTGGCATGCAAACATAACAGTGACACTTTACAAAATAAATCTCAAGTAATATCACAAGAGGATCTGAGATTACCCATAAATCTACGAACGTAGTAAGTGAATTTATCTGGAAAACCCTGACTCTGTAGTGATATAAATAGGAATATTTCACAAATAATATAAGACTTTAAATATAATTCCCCTAAACTTTGCTTACAAAATGGTAATAATTTTAACACTTGCATTATGAATACTTAACTTTTCAAGCCATCTTGCAAGAAACAGATGATGTCGATTGTCACTAATGCCAACAGAGGAAATCCAAATAAGGGCTTAGATGCGTTTCATGAATAGCTAAGAATAAAGTATATTTATTTAAAAGTATTAACAATTGTATAAACATTATGCTTACTTATGACCTACATATTCAGAAACCGTGAGACGAAAGTCGACGCACTTTATGATGCCGTTTTGTTAAATTTGAGCCACAATGGATGATCTTTTGTCATTAGTTAGGTTTCCTTATGTTGTTTTGGCTTTCTAATTATTGGTTTTTTGACATTGACTACTATTGTTGCATTTCTTTATGGGTGTGATCGTTTTCTTTTAGATATTTTTGCAGTTTGGGCTTCTGGTGGGAAACTACATTTGTAAAGTTGAATAATATGACCCACACATGACTTGCTACTAGTGAGGTTTTCCTCTTTTCAAGTTTACAATCAGCGATAGAATATAACCAGTTCAGAAAGTTTAAAAAAATGTTCCGTTGCCACTATTACACAATTTTATGCCATTTTTGCCAATTCTTTCGTTCGATTGTGACAAACTCACACTGACGCTTGCACGAGAATGCATGTGTGTGCAAAAATAGACGTGGCAGACGAATCATTTAATGTCATCAGAGTTAAACTTCTGCAACTCTCTCCATATTCTGCAGCTAACGTATGGATTGTATTATGATCATCAAACTGTTAAACAAAGTAGCAACAAAATATAAAATAACGCATTTAAATAAATATATTTAAAATATTTAAATAATGACTATTTTTATCACGAAGTTACCAAACATATTCTTTAAAGTCACAATTTTGTCACCTATATAAAAAGATTCGATACAGAATATATATGTTAAATACAAACACATGATATTTGTTGAAAATCACAAATTGCACAAAAAAGCTGCAAATGGAAAACCAGGTCAACAGCATGAATCCATCAAATTAGATTTCGCTTACTTGTGCTACGAAAATTTGAAATTGAAAACAAATTTTTTGTATTTCTGCCAGATTAAAACTGCCTCTGGCACTATTTAATATGATTGAAATAGGCGTCTGTCAAAGGAAATCAAAATACGTATGTAAACATCATTTTTAATAAAACTAAAAAGCCTGTCTCATTGGTGTACTGCTTAAACTGGAATATCACAGGCCAGAGTTTAATTGACTTTTAGTATTACAAACATACGCAATGAAAACTCACGACGTAAATATATGTATCTGGTAATGAAACATGCAATATGGAGAGAAAAATGAGTTGTTGTTTTCGGCGCCCATTCGTTATTACTTGTTCAGTGTATGACCTCAATTCGGCGCCAGTGTTGCAAATTAAGGCGCTCTAAGAAGAGTCCAATGGCTGATCAAGTATTTATATCTTTGATCATTTTAATACTCTGAAGATAAATCATTTCCAAATGCACCTAAGATACTAATTGGTTTCGTTGAACGTAAGTACTATGTAAATAAACCATTTTCTTCCGAAACTAGTACACCCAAGGCTTCCGTACCATTATTTTGGCCTGATAAATGCTATTCAACTATTTCTTATTTTCTCAATTACTTTATTTACTTACAACACCATATCATAGCATCTATTCGTTTGGAATCACTGAAACTAGTGAATTTTGTTTATACAAAGAGGACTAGCCAAGAGTTTACTTGTGTTTCATGGGCAAGAATGAGGAGGCCTTAACGGTGAATGCCCCAACTGTCTCGCACTTTCATTTCGTTCCATCCCGGGGACGTAACACACGAGTAACAAATAAAACGTTTAGATAATAATTTAAAATTAGACAACATTACTCCAATACTTTGTCTCTACTCATTAAATGCTGAAAGCAATGTTTATTTTTATTTACGTGTTTTTTTTTCTGTAGAGAGTCTTTTTATAGAAAAGCACATTTTAATTGAAACAAATTTCTTTTAAACAAATGCCAGATACAGCTTTCATAGCAGTACAGAATTGCACAATCAATCACTTGTATTATATTTAAGATTTTTTTTACTTAACACCTAACTTCTAATTAAATTCATAAACAGACATTGTTTCGTCCAACCATTCGTACAAGGCCTCAATTAAAAGACAAATGATTACGCTATCTTCGCACATCAAAATACTGCGGCCCTCCAATAATAATATTCAAAGGTAGATATAAATAGCAAACTATTTTTCTTTCGGACATATTTACCCCGGACCATAATCCACACACACGCGCACGCGCATACGCATGTATATCACGGAACCAAATAAGAAATAATAATAACTTTAATATTAAAAATCAAATTATTTAAATCAGATCCCCAAAAAATAATTCCTATTAATAGTCTTATAAACAAAATACTAGAAAGTTCACTTTAAAAAATTAAAGCAAACCCTCCTCCTTCGTCAGTAATACAATTCTACACATTATACACTGCCATGGTATTGAATAATAGTGTGCTTCAAATATCTTCCAACCATTTCCGGGAGAGAAAGGCAATGAAGTGGGAGACAATCGGGATAATCACCGCTAGCACTCTCCTTACTCTGCTCGTGAAATATACGTTAACTCTTGGTTGGTCTGCATTGTAAATATTCCAGTTTTTATTGTTTTTTTAAATACAAAAATACTATTTTTGGAATTATTAATTAGAAAGATTCAGCCGGCATCGAATCTGGTGCTTTCCAAACGCAAGTCTGGATATTTACCTGGCGTTAACTTACTGTGTAGCAGTGTTAAGTCCATTAGTCCCCTTGAAGTTTAGCTCCTGCCATCAATAGGAGTTAGTTCGTTTACCATGAAATTGTGAATTTTATTAAACTTATTTTCAAACAATCTGCTTGTTTTCCATTATGCAATTTTTCGATGACAATTTATGTTATGAGAAATTTGGGTATGTGCTAAATATATTTTCACTTTGAATTTAAGTTTTATTCAAACTTATTTTTAAACAATATCTATGTTAGTCTAAGTTCTTGCTTTGGTTATTTCCGGACGCTCTTTATTATCTCAGGTCATCAGCGTTCCATTCAATTAGGGGCGTGAAGAGCCCACGTCTTTTAGGCTTGAAGTTCTTTTACGTGCCGTAAATCTCGACCCATAACTTTACTTCCTTTCCTTTCGCCCGAAAAAGTACATCGACACATCGACTCTGGCAAGGAATGAATACGCGATCTTTGGTGTACGAGGCAAGTACGGTTACCATTACGCCACCAGAATTAACATGTGTGTTAGGCTATGGTTTGGGATAAAATGAAAAGAGGGAAATCGAAGGTAAAAACGAGATTCGAACCGAAGATCTTTGACTAGGCATGCCAACGGTCAATATCTGAGCTACCGTGCCCTGCCCGACCATAGCGGTGAATCTCCCCCATCTGAATTTGTATACCTAGAGACCTTTACGATTATCTCGCTGCGGAGATTTTATTCTTAAGAGGTGGCTCTTCGAAAACGCATGCTCCAGGCTTCATAGTCAACAACCTATAAGGATTATTTATTTGAAATATATCTATATATAATACAAGCCGTGTGTTAGGATAAAGTTGAGGTTGAGAGTGGATTTTATTATCGTTGTATTTGTAGGGAAGCTACAATTACCTACCGTTTTAGAGCTGCGTGTTCTAAGAAAACGTTGAACCTATAACAAAGAAATTATCACAATAATATAACAAGAAGGTCTGAGATTACCGATAAGTTCACGAACGTAGTGAGTGGAAAGCTCAGACCCTCGATTGTCATGGTCATGGTTAAATATGCCGATTATCAGTACTGCCAATTGAGAAGAGCAAAATATGGGTTTAGAAATATTTCATGAATGGAATAAGAATAAAGGTGATATATATTTGAAATTCGCCCACAGAATATTAACACTTGTATAAAATGTTATGCTAATGTGCATTCTATTCAGAAACCGTGAGACTGAAATGGACAAAAGTCGACTATAACAATGGCTACCGTTCGAATTTCTAATATCAACTGAGGAAAAAAAATATATATATAACATACAATTTCTCTATTTTTCTTTGTATTCTGTGGTTAGAAATTCCTAATGATAAGATCAAATTGCACATTTGGCACATTACCGAAACGCTTTGAAGAACCCTCCATTTTGCGTTATGATTGTCGATTGTCCATGCTTTTGTTGCTATCAATAGCTCCCCACCGCCTCTAGCAAAAGTGGTCAGTGATGCGTGTTGAGGAATTATATAGTGGAGGTATAGAGTTGGCGAATCTGACCACAACACAAATGCACGTCCCGTGATAAAACAATTTGATACTTTTTTTCGATAATTTTACTCCTTAATCCGGCTGTGATTGGTCAAAATTCAAAATTTTGTTTGATTCATTGGTCGAATTTAAGATGACGTCACCTGAGTGACTAAATTTCGGGACTAAATTTCTCATAGCTTTCCATTCGTTTTCAGTACGGTACTTTCCGTACAGAAATTGAAAGATATGCCCTTTTTCCCTGCAGATAGGTCACAGATTCTGCAGGCTATTGCATGAATGGCTCTGTGCGATACTGAATTATAATAACTGGTTTATGTACATGAAGTTGCCATGCTCAATTACGCTACTCGATTCTCATGATTGTGCACGGGAATAGCTGAATTTTTGGTTTTGGCGACATAATGTGCTAGATACTGCAAATGGCTTGCCGGTGTGAAGAAGGTTTGGAGAGCCGTTGGCTATAATTTGCGAGAACGTATTTATACCGTTAGTAGTTCGTATTCCAACAGCGCTCATTCAGCGCTATTAACATTTGTCATCCTCCATGATTGAATCGGGGAAATCTGCAGCAGGTTCAAACAAATATGCCAGCGTTGCACCACAAACAGCAACAACTCAACTACAAAGGTAGAATTTAATTAACAGTTGGTACAGGCAAGACATATTAGTTTGCTAAAGTGCTATACAAATAAAATAGCGAAATTGTTCGTATATCCTATATTTAAAGTGCATGAGATTGGTATGATATATTAGTTACTTATTAGATGCCACAACTAGTTAAAAAGACTGAGAATTCTTTGTTTACTTACGAAGTACACACTAGAAAGGGGCAAGTCAAGGTTTGTAGAAGTAGTCGCCGTTGAGTTGTATGCACTTGGTCCAACCTATCTGCCTGTCTTGGAAGACGTGCTGGAAACCATTTTTTGACATCGTGTTCAGAATGAGTTGAGACAACAGAAAAGTGTCACACGGAGCTAGATCCGGGCTGTATGGAAGGTTTTTTTTTCTACCGAAATGCTGGCTACAAAGTTGCAAACAAAAGGGGGTGTATTGTGATGGTGCCAATCAATTTCATCGGACGTTCACAAAATGCTGTGATATTCCAATTATTAGTTCTTTACGTGAAGGGGGGACTTTAACTGTTTCTCGACATTCGCAGAACAAAATCACCATAACAATTCCTCCCGACCGAACAATCTTGGCTTTCTTTGGTTATATCCAATTGCTTTCGGAATCGTGATGGTAAAGTCAAGTTTCGTCATTTGTAAAAATAGAATTCAGATAAACCTTGACATGCTCGCCTTTGGGACACTGAAACTGTCTACATTGGTTCACTCTCATCATCTTCTGTTTAGGCACCCATCGGACAGAGACTTGTCTTATGTAAACGCACCACCCTGGGAAATGAGCATTATGTCTGCCAGTATCCACTCTTATTCATCGATCTTCCCGAGCAATGTGTTAATCATGGCCATGGGGTAGAGCTCCTGACCACCCTGCTTTGTTGTACAAACAGGACCCTCCTTAAACTCTTTGAAACACGAAAGTGCAGTTGACTGTGTATATAATATCTCTATGCCCTTGCTTATAATTTGGCATACGCTTCCACGTCGAATTTATGCAGATGGAAGCAAAAGTTCAGAATAACGTACCGTTCGTTAACTAGCGACTCCATTTTACGCAGCCGACTGGTAAACACTCGCTCTTTGCTGGCGTTCAAACTGCGACACATGCGCATACTCACTTCCAATTTTTCCACCAATCACGTGAGATCTATTCTTCTAATGAAAAATTGTTTCACCACCATATCTCCACTGTGTGTTGAGATAAAAAAAATCATTCTCAAGTGTTTTAAAATGTCACTCAACACAAAGGTATATTACATATCTTAATATTACTCCCCTATACCTGGTCTTCTAATTTCAAAATAGCCTTCAAACCTTGAGATCTGCAAATAGCCAAACTTTGGCTCTAGACCTAAAAAGAGAACTGGACTAATCGACCGTCTCCGTTTTCTAACGGTAGCATTTGCGACTAGTAATCCGGATTTTCCCAGTTTGAATCCCAGTGAGGCCACGCTGTCTGAATAAGCGTTATAAGCTTATAAGATGGATGACAGATAACTTTAGGGTGCCTAGGGCTCCGGGTGCATTTATGTCATTATTAATTATTTCATTTCATCTCTACAGACTTACACCTATAGTATTCAGCTCACAATCAACAGAAGTAGCTAGGAACCAATGCAGTCAAAGAAACAATTGAAACAACCCACGACTTTACTTCCCTAGCGAAGGAAACCATACTTGAGGTTTTTACGCCCGAAAAAATCCATCGATCCTAGTCGGGAATGATCTCGCAATCTTGGGTTTAGAAGACAGGCATGGCTACCACTACATCATCAGTCCGACTTCAAAGATGACATAGACGAATTTTTAAATTGATAGGACAAAACAAGGTGGAGAACTGTCAAATATTACTTTAATGTTTTTCTTGTTTTCATGACATTTATGATAGGCAAATGTCTAATCATTTTCCGTAGAAACAATTCACCTATTTAATATGAACTCTTAGGGCTAAATAGATGAAAATTGCTCTTTATTCTTTTTGAACACCTGATTGTTTTAGGACTTTTAAATATTTTCGAAATATCTGGAAGCAAAAGATTCAAGAAAACCAAAGAAATTAAGAAGAATATTTCAAATGACACTATTACTATAGTATCGTAAATTCCGGACCAACTTTCATATTGCCTTTGTTTTATTTATTTGAACCCAGATTGTTATGATCCATGATTATGACAATACTTCACACTTATCTTGGGCTATTTTGTATTTCAGAATAAACAGGAAGATAAAGAAAAATATATGAAAATTTACATTTTTTAAAATATTAAATACTATTGCATATATTGTCATGTAAATGCCACAACGACTAAATGTCATCAAAATCAGCTAAAACAAAATTTAGATTCAGAAGATTTATTTATAGTTTCCTTATTGTATAATTATTTGAATGCTTTATCTATAATATTAGTTTAAATGCTTTAGAAGATTTTTCGAACTTTGTGGACATTTAGACATACCTAGACACAGGGTTAGTAGAAAAATCTCTGGTTTCAATGATATTCAATATAGATGTAGAGGATAGGTTCACAAGTTTCCGGCCACGCCGATAAGAATTATCGCCTTCACAAAACTCTTATCTGGTGTCATGCCTTATCTGTTAAGTAAATAATTACTGCTGTAACTTCTCCGCTGTGTTCAGTTGTTCCGACATAGTACCACAAAGAAGATTGTGACAGGTTCAAAATGCAGTATTCAGCTGTTATTAAGTTCTTCACAAAGGAGGTACTTATTCCAAATGAAATTAAATAGCGATATATTTGAAAGCACTGAAGACAAACACATGCAGGTCGGCCCTTGGAGATGTTCACTCTGAAAACACTATGTGGAAGAAGAAATTATGGAAGACCGCGGGTCAAAGTTACAGAAATTCAGAAAGATTGGGCCTTTCTAACACAACAGTCCTTCGAATTATTCATGAACATTTAAACATGAATAAGGTTAGTGCCTACACTTCTTTCCTCAGTCCAAAAGCACCAAACGAGTCATTTGTTTTCAGGCATTTTTGGAATTCTGCCGTGGCAACGAGAGAGAAGTTTTGCAAACCATTGTTACAGGAGATGAAACTATGGTCCTGTACTATGACCTCTTGCCCAAAAGAGAATCTATGTAGTGGCGTAAACCTGACGAAGCATCGCCTCAAAAGGCCAAGATCACTTAGTCAACCAAGAGATCATGGCCACAATCTTTTGGGAATATGAAGCAATGCTCTTCATTGACTTCAAGAGAGGAACACCACTGTAAATGGGGAGTACTATGCTGGCCTATTGGACAGACTATGTGCTTCCATCAAAGAGAAAAGGCGAGGAAAGCTGATTGATGAGATGCGCCTTCTTCATGACAACGCGCTTGTGCACACAGCTCTTGTTGCAAAGAGAGCTGTGAGGAAATGTGGCTTCAAGGAGATCGACCATCCACCCTACAGCTCTGATGTTGCTCCCAGTGATTATTTCCTCTACTCAAAACTCAAGAAGGACCTTCGAGGAAGGACATTTAATTGTGATGGATGCTGTTTATGCCCATTTTGCAGACAAGACTTCTGACTATTTGGGGGGGGGGGTTGAAATGTTAATTCAAAGATGTGAGAAGTCTATTGCAATAAAGGGTAACTATATTGAAAAGTGAAATATAGTTTTTGTCTTTATCATACCTAGAAACTGGTTAGGCCGGAACTTATGTACCTACCCACGTAGCACAGCAATATTTGTAGCATTGTCGCACACGCTCCAGGTCTATTGCAGGTCTATTGTAGACAGGCGCATGATTTATTTCCTCTTACACAAACCAGAATCGTTAAATTGCTTCAATCATACAGTATATTCCTCTGTGGGTGAATTCTTCTCCTATTCTCCTCTAAAGATACTTGAACTATGCCTATGGAGTTAGTTGCATGGAATTCCAACACACAAAATGCTTTGGCTTTCATTTTCACAAAATACTATCTGTTGATGAACATATCAAATTGTGTTTATCAATAGCAGTATAAATAAAAGGGCATAGAGATGTGTGCGCTACTGTGCCAAAAGAATTTTAAAATATGTCAGAAAGAACTCAATTTTTTTAAAAAAAATCCGGAGCTCAACTTTGAACAGATATACCTATAAATATAAAATACCATTTGGAATGCACTATTACAATCAATTTACTAAAAACGCCAGTGGTATTCAAATAAAATGCCTCAAAACATTAATAAGATTTAGAAAGAAGCATTTATTTTAAATTCACCTGAAATCTCCCTCTAGTCACAATTAACGAACCAGCTAGGAAAATAGTAAAAAGTCTGCATACGTGAACGTTGTACAATGCTGATCTAACCGGAAAATGTCGTTATATCTACCATAAATGATTTATATAGCTACGTATAGAAATATAGGACCTTCCCATAATCCTTCACTGAAGCAATTTTCTACATAGCTTAACAAACAACTGAGAGAGGAATTGCGTTTAAAACACCAGGATATGGAAGGAAGTGAATGCACCAAAATATCTGGACAAAAAGTTGACTCCAGGTTATGTCCTTCAGAGGGAAAAAAAATATTATGTAACCTTACCTTGTCCGTAAGCCAGAAACGATCTCCTAACTGGAATATTGGATTTCTCTCCCTCTCTGTCTAATATTCCAGATAGCAAGTCCCAGATAACTCCCGGATTGCTCTTAGCCGGAAATTCCGGTAGGATTCCCTTCGGATGCTGGAGGAAAGTCTCTGGAGACTAGCTCCAGCGTCATTTCTGCAAATGTGAACATCTCCTTGGGAATGCGAAACATACGCATCTCAAGTGAGCGAAATTTCAAAGTACATCTGCACTAATTATGTAAGTTCGGAATCTTCATGATTCTAATATGATACAGAAATGTACTCAAGATTTGAAAAATTTAAATCCTGTATTTTTTAATTGTATGAATATATAACTATTTTTTAAATATCGTAGGAACGTTTAAATTACATTCACATTTGATTTCTGTTTTTGCTTATCCTTCGTTCATTTACTGGTGTATCTAAAACGGCCTATGCCGGATATATCTGTATAAATCATATATGTTGCTCTTAAAAACTACTATCCACTAGTTTTACCCTAGATTACTCTAGATTCAAAATCCTTTTGTTACAATACATCTATTTATTTATTTTATCCTGCTGTACAGTTATTCCTTCTGTTATTTTTATTACTATCGTAAATGATCCTATCTCTTTCATTGCATTGTTAGGGTTTTTAATTTTATTCTTTGCTCATATATTTATTTTCACTTTCAGGATTTACCTAGGTAAATGTATAATTTGCCTTTATTGTTGCTTATATATTATTGTTCCTTTATTTTCTGATTTTTCTACTTCTTAAATTAATATTTTTCATCGATCATACTTATGCATTACCACAAATTTATTTATATACAACATATTTTACTTGGTTTATATGTATGCGAGTATTGCCAACTTTACTGCCAATGTTGTGATTGCAATATTGTCGCTATAACTTCATGTAATTATTATTAGATTAGTACAGCGGCCGTATGGTCTTAGCTGTACTAAAATAAATAAATAAATAAACATTAGTATTCTTCTTTGTAGGGGTTACAATTTCTAATTAAAAATCACTGTTTGCGTAAGACTACGATTTACAATTGTGAATACCTAAATCAAAACAATGAAGTGATACTTGCCAAAAAAAAAAAAAATGTAGCATTTATATGGTCACAAGACCTCAAGCAGCCTTAAACAACTACATACATACAGGGCCCTCAATTTGTTAAGCAATCAAAATGTATTTTACCAAATTATGGTTACAGCTCACCATCTTCCGAGGAAAATCATACATCGCGATCGGAACGCATACAGCATTTTTATTCTTTCGGTATTTATTAGTAGAAAATATAAATTAATATTTTTCCTCACCATCATGGCGGATACTCGAAGTGCCTGCCCTCTGCTGTTACAGATACTTGAATCTTTTTGAAAAATTAATACAACAGCCGCAAATAATCTTCCCGAATTTTGTAAACTGCCTCGCGGATCTTTTGTTTCAGCCCTCTACGCAATTGTTTCAGGTATTTCAGGTATGGGCGAAGATGCAGCAGTTGAATAACTTTAAGGGATGTCTCTCAAAGAGAAAGAAAGAAAGAAAGAAAGAAAGAAAGAAAGAAAGAAATAAAGAAAGGGTAAAACATTGTGTAATAGAAATGCACAATCCCAGTTGCCGTTAGCGACTGTCCAATGGTGCGAGAGCTTTCCAATGGCGCCTTACTGCTTATGTTTGTTCAGATTATTTGAAATATTTAATAACTCGATAACAATTCCTAGATACCAAATTTACTCCCATTATACTCCGCTACACATCTTGTGAATTCCAAAATGTTTTTTTCTCGTTATGATTTCCCTTTCTTTGAATTTCATAGAAAATAATTTTAATAGATAAAATATATTGAAGTTCGTGGAGCTAATAACCTGTCAACCGAGCGGTGACCTAGCATTCAGGAAGGACGCTTGGACGAATGCAGGATTGGGTCATTCTATTCCACTCATTTTCCCTCTCCCATATCATCTCATTTTATTCCGTTAGTTCTGTGATCTTAAGTCCCAGGCTAGATGGGTTGGTGTTGTGTGCAGTTTGACATGGCTAGCGCTTTAAAAAGTATTTTTCCCCGGGATGTTAGGGACTCCGTTCACGTCTGAGGACCATGGCAGCCAGGTGCCTCTCGTACCTCAAAAAGCCCCAGCCCTTCACTTGGTTGAAATATCGAATTTTCTTCTCTGTCTCTAACCAATCCAATACCACGTTATAGAATATTCGCTCGACGAAAGCGATAATGGCAATAATCAATAACAAATTAGCTATTAAAACCCTATTTTAATAATTATTCAAGCTGATGTAACAAAAAGGGTCGTAATTAATTATGTTGATAATTACTACACCGAAATAATTTTATGCGTGAAAATATAAAGGATGGAACTGTTTAACATACATGCGTATAAATAATGGAATGCAGTGTAAGTTAATTAATTATACATGACTTTAATTGATTGCATATATCTCACCCTTTGTTTTTATTACATTATGTCAGAAATAGTTTCCAAATATACCTTTTGAAACTTGGATAGTAAAATTAAGCTGGTTTTATAGAATTTGTGTCCCTAATGAATCCCTTAGAGAACAAAGGTTTCATCTTGTATAAAATGTTTAGAACATGTAGTCTTCCGAAAATTCTTGGTGTTGTCTGATTTACGCTACCTTCCTCTCCTTCCATGACCGGAGCTTTAAACTCAATAGAATCAATGTTTGGAGTGTAATCACATGACGTCATAGAGATCTTTTCATGCGCCAGGTGTTCTCCAATCTCTAATAGCCAGCACTCGTAGTTCAACTAGTCATGACCTTGGAATGACAAGGTTTTTACTACCATAATATCAAAACATTATTTACTACGTAAAATTGCAATAAACTGTAATAATTCTCAACACATAGCGACATATGTGTCAAATAACGAGTAATCAGAAAAATAACAATATTCTTTGCGCAGCAAGGAAACTTATATTTGAATTAATACGGGTTAAGCAACACTCTTATGTTTATGTCATGTTTTTGTGTTTGTGGGTATATTTTGAGGTTATATACACTATAATTATGACAATGTACATTATTATTATTATTATTATTATTATTATTATTATTATTTAGAAAGAAGAATAGGAAGAAATTAGCAGATTACAAGTAATTAAAATACCATTCGAAAGGTAAATAATAAAGAGTTCAATATAAGAAGACGAAAGACACTGCCAGTGAAGGAAATATATCAAAAATACTGCTATGTAATATCATTTCGATGCAACATTAAATGAGCAATGAATAGGGAAGAAGTATAGTGTGTTAATATCATTCAATGTCAACTAAAAAATAAATGTTTCCTTCTGAAATCTACTTAGTGTTTCCTAACAAAACTATGACATAAAAAGCTATTATTTTAATTTTGAGAAAGATACGATTGAAAAATTAATGACAAGAAAGGAAGAAAAACTAATAAAATTATACTACTCTAGCATTTATTTTTATGTAAAAATATAATTAATTTCAAGAGGTGAAAATACAAGAAGAATAACATAGCTAGGGGCTTTAAACGATTATAATCACAGTTCATTCTGAAAATTATTTCCTTTACTAATTACATGGAGGTTTCTCATTCCTTGGAGCCGAAATTCGTTCATTTCGAATGTAATGTTCAACTTTCTTAAATAACAGTCGAAATAATTCTACGAGATAATAATTAAGCATTCAGTGCCAGGTATCTCTTGCTGTCTGAAGGTAGACAGTGCACACAGTTTATTTAGAAAGCAATAAAAATAAGCGATACGCTCCTACCTTTGTTTCTAACGAGATTATTTAAATAAACAAATTTCAGGCTATATGAGTTAATTCAGCTAAATCAATTAGCTTTCAATACTTTTCATGCAACATTTCAAATGTTACATTACAAAGAGTTATTCATTCTCTAAAATGTCAAAAATAAAATTTAGCTAAATTGTCCATAAAGTACCATACAAGGAGTTTTATAAACTAGAAGTAATAGGTCGGTCCTGGTGGTGTAGTGGTTACCATACTTGCCTCCTACACCCAAAACGCGGGTTCGAACCCGGCCAGGACCGTTGATTTTTTAGTATAGCTTCCTTCGGAAGGGAAGTAAAGCCGTGGGTCCCGTGTCGTACATTTGCGGCACGAAAAAGAACCTCAAGCCTGAAAGAGAGGCCTCTGAGCAAAATTTGTCGGCCGTTTCACGCCCTGAGTTGAATGGGACGCTGATGACCTGAGATGTTAAAGAGCGTCCATAAATAAATCAATCAAAAAAAAAAAAAAACAAGTAGTAGTAATCACACCCTGGGGGAAAGATTTAGAAAAAAAGCTCAATTTTTAGACATTGTTGAAATATTTGAAAAAAAAGTGAAAAAGTTTCAATATCCAATGAAAAACACAACAGATGTATTGTATTATTGATAAAATGATTCCAATACTTACATTTCCATCACCCCTTTCTCACCAAATGATTAGATATTGAAATTCTTAAGCACTTAAGACTAATCTAGGTGCACTCAAACACAACTATCAGCCACTCCCTGGCAGGTAAACAAGAACTGATGAGCGGTGTTATGAGATAAGTAGTTTGTACTTCATTACCTATTGTAACCCCACCTGTTGTCTATAGTCCAATATCAACATATTTTCATTACGCTCTATTCTAGGTTTATAGTACTTAGAAATTCCAATGTCCACTAGCGATATTTGAATTTTAAAGAGGATTCAATTGTTATCACATCATGCTTGGCAAAGTGATTATCTGGATTTGGACAGAATACAAGTACAAAATATTGATCAATTAATATTTTGGTATTTAATGTTTCCAAATGCTATATATTCTGGAATGTAAGCGGATTAGCTATAGGCCCGAAACAGACTGCAATGTTAATAATCATAATATTATCCAAAATTAATTGCGTATTCTCTCTACAACAAATTGACTTATTTTTTATTATTTACTATTTGACAGGCAACCATAGAAAACAAAAAAAAAAAAAAAAAAAAAAAACGTGTTAAGAATTGAATTGTGTTTAAAATAAGTATCGTAAGGCAACGGGCCATTTGAATTTAAAAGCGGTAGTTTTAAAGGTGAGAGAGCCTTTTATTATCTAAATTGTCATGTTGTAAAAGTTTTGCTTTAAATAGGCAGGTATTCATACTGGCAGGTTTTGAATTGAAAATCCTATATAGTCATACATTTTGTGGCTATTTTATTAGAATAAAATTTAAATTGAGTATTCAACGGTAAGGAAGTTACTCTTTCGAAGATTTTGCTCACCGATTACTTTTCTGTAAAACTGGGTTTTAGATTTTAAGAGATCAAAAATGAGTCTGTGGCCGCTCCAGAAAATATAGATGTCGTGCATGACATATTTTTGGAACTCTGCTCGGAGTATTCACCTCATAGACTTTCAATTTTATCTATAAATGTGTTTTATACAGCATGTTGTGTTCTGTGTTGAAAAAAAATCTAATAAACGCATTCCTAAATGCCATGAATCCTGATCAGAAACGTTTAAGAGTGACTGGTTTAAAATGTATTGCCGCTATTTTCAAAAGAATTCTTCTAATATTTAGGAAGTCATCGTAATTTTGGTTGAAAGATGGAAGTAAATTCCACTCTCTCGTCGTAGACATTTCGATCTAAAAATCGTCAGCAAAGGTCACTACGTGATTTTTTGTTCGGTACGGGTGAGAATAGATAACAATATTATGATAAACAATTTTGAAGCAAGTAAAATGGTGGCGTGTATATTTGTTAATTATTAGCTAGGCTGCGGAAACTATTGTGGACAAATATCGTACATTTTTTGAAAGGGCGTCCTTGCAACTAAATGTTCTCCCTCAAGAAATTTGACAAATTGCTTTTTAATTGATTACTTATCCACACATTACAATTCTTAGACTTAGCCCCTAAGAATTTCCAAATACCTCTTCTCTTTACAGAAATTTCTATTGTAGGGTGGTCGTCCTTTTTCCTCTAATACGCATTGCTCTTTCCAAACTAATGTCTTTCTCTTTAATTACTATCTGTTTTAATAAAAGTTTAAATTTATTTCTATAATTACACACTATTTGAACCTGAAAAATTACTGCAGATTCCAATTTCCTATTCTATTTGTTATAGAATACGTCACTTCCATTCTTTTCCAGACTTTGAATCCCAACACAAGATACGAAAAAGCTAATAAACTAACCAAAATAATACCCGATTTAAATTGAAAATATCTGGCACTAGAACTAAAGCAATGCCTTTCAGAGGATGCACTTTGGAAGCCCTGTAATCACCAATCACAATACTACATCTTTTAAGAATTAGTTACTACAAACCAATAAATTAAATCTGAACTTTTCCTTCTTACGTAAAATGCTGGAAATGCAGGATTCTAACTTTAGCAATTCTGTCGCTAGTCTTGCACATTTATTGGAAAGGTCTGTCTGCTGTGCTAGAAGTCTTAGCGATTTTCAAGGACTTGGCATGTTCATTATCCTTACATCTCACAGAACCTGTTGATAAATATCTCACTTATCTCACTTGCTGTTGTTTTATTTGTGAAAATGGGCGGTTAGGAAATGTGGCTCTCAATTTTTTGCCTTCTACCCACGGTTTCTTGCACTTTATATATGTCATCAAAAGGTATACTCGATTATGCAATGAATATCTCACTCTTGCACAACACAATAAACTGCTGTATTAACCCGAATAACGCATGACTAACAACTGTTGAAGACAGCTCACAAATACGCCGTAGATAGTGGAATGTCGGCAATAACGGAATGAATCACGCCGTTAAGCGGCCGACTTGTAAATGGAAGGTTTTAAATGTGCCTTACATTAGGTAAATTATTTTAGTTGTAAAATAATAGAACAGGTTTTTAGGTTTTAATAAATGGGGATGAAATTTTTAAAGCTTATAAAAACCTCTATATAGTAGAAATAAACAAATTTATTTTTGATGTATGGTACCATGAAATAAAACTACTTGTCCAACTGAAATTAAAACATTATCAGTCCAGTTATTACCTTCGGTACAAAAAACTGAAATCTAAATAGAAGAGGCGTAATGAGAGATTGTGTATGCAAAATACGTTTTTGCGCCCTGTAGCTCTAGCTAGATATGCTTCAAAGACCAGTTAAAAAACATAACAAATTAGACTTGAAGTTTACAGTTTATTATCCTTGAAAGACTATATCATTAGAAAATAAATTCGTTTACACGCATTTAAAGAATGGAAAGTCACCATACAGGTACCACAAATGGCTTTTTATTACAAACCAAGAGGTTAGAGAAATGCTGGAAGACCGCGCAGTAGTTGGCAGAGTACTTTCTTCTTTTGAAACAGATCAAGACACAAGGCTTAATCCTTGAAGTACAAGAAGCATAAAAATAAGAAAACTTCCGGCTTTCATGCCCTATTTTTTGTAATAAATCCGTTTCCATTGCCTTTATCTTGTTACCTCTTATATTTTCTTATTGTTTATGCGATATTTTGTTGTCCTGGTGGTCTAATGGTAACCATACTTGCCTCATAGACCCAAGATCGCAGGTTCAATCCCGGCCTGATTGATGGATTTTTTGGGCGTAAGAATCCAAATTTTGGTTTCCTCCGGAAGGGAAGTAAAATCGTGGATTCCGTGTAGTAGATTTAGAGCACGTTAAAGAACCTCAAGCCTGAAAGAAGAGATTTCTGAGCAAAATTTACCAACCGTTTCACGCCCTATATAGAATGGAACGCTGATGACATGAGATGTTAAACGGCGTCCGTAAATAAAACAAATGAACAAAATATTTTCAATTTATGGACTTTTTTTGGGGTTCCCTGGAAAATTCTCTAATTTTAAATTAGAACAAGTAAAGATGTGACTGGTTTTCTTATAGCAACTTTTGTCTTAGTAGATTCACAAGTTCCACTTTTTTCTATATCACATGCCAAATATTTAAAACTGCGGAAGTTACATTTATTCAATTTCCAAAATGTCGAAGAAAAACACTGAATGAAAAGAATTTATCACTTTATAGGGTTGCGCTAAGAGTATTTTTACGGAATATCATTTTGTTTTGATCGTGAAGTTAAGAAGTAATGATGCCTGGAAAACAATTACTCATACTGCACGTTTCCTCATTTACATATTGCTGGCGTTATATTGACATGATGCATGTCTCTCTGTGTTTGCATGCTGGAAATGAAAACTGGGCTATAGGTGCAGAGATGCACAAAAGGTTGCAACTGTGAAGCACTTTGTGGCTGTTTGCTGAAACCTTGGCTGCTTTAAGGGTGCACTGTAGGCGGACTATCTGCATAATGTCTCTAGTAGAGACATTAGACTCTGGCTGTACTGGACATTGAAGCCCTCATGAATAATTCACCATCTGTGGGTGTCGAGGTGTGCCGACAGCGAATTACAGACGCACATATCATCCGGGTCAGAGGCACGAAGTACCGCCACTTTGAAGACAATGGGACACAAGGACGCAACGCCATTGTCCTCAAGTTCCTCGTCCCATCAATTGTCACACTCGCTGCGAGTTTGATGCTCCACCCGCGGTTCCTATAGTTCTCTTCAACCCTTTAGGTTTAATGCTAATAGCCCTTTCGGTGTAATTCCAGCCATAACAGTTTGCTATCCTCAAACAAAGCTCTAGATGACTACTGCTGTGTTTGCTGTACAAGGGCGATCATATTCTGTGAAACAATAGAGGTTTAACGGTAATACACATCTGAACGATAATGGTTATAAACCCAATATCTAGTCTTTAAACTACCTCGCAATAAAAATTATCTCGCAAGATAAGCTGTAATCCCAACACTTCCATATCCATTAGAGCCAATGCTTATACCTATTGTGACTTGCAGCAAATGCCTAAGTATTTCACTAAGCTTAGCTTTCATGCTTTATTTTAAGCACATCTTTTGCAAATTATTAATATTTAGCTCAAGCGCTTTATTTTTCAGCAAATTTGAACAAGTACTGCAACGCAGTCAGAAGCAAAAAGAGCAGATACGCTCAAGTTCATTGTTGCTGTCGTTTGTCTCAAAACAAAGCGTACACAACGACGTAGCTTCCAGACTCCAATACGTGAGAGCAGTTTAGGAGTTCCACAAATTAGATCAGTGAATCTACCCCCTCCAGTCGCCGAGATTCTCACGCAATACAAGTGGCACCATTTGCTCTCTAAGCCAGTTTCGAGCGGTATTTGAACAAAGTCGGGCAGTTGTGCTGTGCAGTTGAGAGCGAGATTGCATTGACATATTCACTCCGTCCTCATTAAGGCATACATCAGGAACAGAAAGTCGTGTGGCAGAATGACACAGGCATAAATTCCCTGGTAGTTCAGTTCCAACATGAAAAACATTAAAGGCAGCATAGAAATTTAATGAAAAAGAATAAACGACAACTGTCCGTCATGCACTATTAGTCCCAGAATTATTGGCCCTGGTTTCCTCGTCCCTAGAACTTACGGCTTGTGATTTTTATCTTTGGGTGAGATTTAAAACTTGAGTATATTTAATTAACTCTCACACACTGGAAGAACTTAAGATAATTCAAAATGAAGTTAGGTTCTTTTTTGCACAGGAAGAAGGGAATACTCGCCGGTGAAATCAAATACCCGAGGAAAAAGGACTCTTTAAACAAAGAGAACGCAACTTATCTCTAGTTGATACACGAACCACTCTTTCAAGTTTGGAGGCTGACAGATGATACCTTGCATGGTGAACTTTTTAATTACTGAAAAGCTCAAATGCACATTGCCAGATTGAAAACTAGTTGATGACAATGCAAGGATTAAGATTAAACGTAAAGGCGTAATAGATGTACTGCATTTGGCAACATGGAATGTTATGGGGCTGTTTCGAAGGAAACAGAAGTAGCTGAAATAATGAAAAACAAAAGAGTCAATATTTACACAAACGAAAATGTAGCTTATAGGTAGTATTGATATAAACTACATAGTAATGTTAGGGAGTGGAGTTCCACAATCAGAAAGCGGAAGTAGGGAAGCGGAAATGCTAATAGACAAAAAGGGAGAAAATTATATCATTTATAAATGACAGGATAATTACAAAAAACGCGAGATATCTCAAAGATATCTGACTATTACAGGAACTTATCCCAGATAAAGGTTGGAAAAAAAGTAATTTAGTTGTGTGTAACATGAATGGACATATATAAACATTTTTATAGAGTACAAAGCTGAAACATAAGATGGAAAAAGAGAAGCCATTATTAGATTTGCGCCCTGATGTAGCTTCATTTCGAATTCTCCCGCAGAGAAACATGACTAACAAATGTAAAGTTTTCTCAACAAAAGAACATAAAAAAGCAAAGAAAGAACCAGAAATAAACTGAAAGTAAAGTTCGGGAAGAAAAGAAAAGTTCCAGGACAGTGCGGAAATATCAAGTGAAACGCAGAAAGTCTGCTTTCAAGTAATCAGCGCTTCTTTTAGTTATTTATGTAATAAGGCAAGAAAAACAGAAATTTCTTCGGAACAACTAAAGTGTATTCAAGTGAAACTCTGCACTGAAAGAGCAAAGTATAAGCGCGGTTCTAGAACAAATATGCTCTGATTTGCTAGCATTCAGCCCCGTTTGAAAAAGCAATTTTATTCTTTTAAATATAAAATATCGGTAAATTAAATTTATATACTCTAGTGGTTCAAACATGCAATGAAAATTATTCATGGCAGGTCTGTCCCTAGAGTACATAGCCATTTAGCATTTAAAAATGTGGTTTATGTACCACGACATTTATTCTCTAAGGATCTGGCATACATTCCAGCCTAATTTTCATTTTTCGAAACATTTACAAAACTGTTTTTCTGAAACACCATCAGCTGCTTTATCTGCTCTCTACTCTGAAAAAAGGTGCAAGATCTATGTAATGTAAATAAATCCCTGCATGAAACGTTGATAATGGGTAACTGTAAACACTGCAATTAGCGAGAGTTTAGTTGTCAAACAAAGAAGAAAGAAATGCTCACCATTTCTCAATACTGCTATGCAGGCCAAAACACAATTTGGAAGCATTAATCAATGAATTTCCAGGAAAGGACAAGCAAAGGTGGTTAATCTACCGTTAGGCCAAGGCAATATAAATTTTTCCCAGTTTAAATTGTGCACTCCTAGAGGAAGTTGACTTCAGTATTATGTATCAATGTTTCCTCTTTTTAAATTAATAAAGGCTGGAAATTTTCAGGATAATCCTTCTACTTTCACCTACACTCACACCGCTTGTATAGGTGTCATGCTTGATCCGAGAAAGCAGTTGGAAGGAAGCCGGAAAAACGCGAAATAAACAGCGGCTCGCCTGCCATCTTTCCCGGATCAACCGTGAATCGAACACAGCGTATTTTACAAAGTTTCAGCATGTATCCTACTATATGCTCACACCTACTTTCTTTAGAAGCTTCTGTATACAAATATCGAAAATATTGAACTAAATAGTGAGTTCACTTTTGAATTTTTGGTACCTGAAAACAGCTACCTACATATTTTATCCTTTTAAAATTGTATTGCGGTAATTATTATTTGAAAATTTAAATTTACATGTCTTATAAATAAAATTTTATAAGACGTGCATTTGTGAAAGGTTGTCTCTAACTAGAATCACTACTGGCTTTTTTTCTAGCTGCCGATCAAAATGACAGAGCACATGTAATTCCATACCTGAAAAACGAGATATTTAGGTCACTGAGTTTCTACTTATGTACCTTACGCACTATTAATTGCTATTAAGTGCTTTCTCAAACCATAATCTTATCACAAAGGGCACCTCTAAAGGTAAGCGATTAGGGTGACGGCAGCAGAGTCAATCTCAGTTTACGGAATTTGATTCGCTCTTTCAGAACATGTAGGTCGTTAGTTATTCTGAAAAAACAGGGTGAATCCCGTTATATTATATATTCCTGATCCACATCCTTATGGATCAGGAATGCCGAAAATCAAACAGTTAGTTACACTGAAACTAGATAACGAACTAATCTACTTAAATTATTCATTATTCATTAATATAATTAGTAAAAAGTATTTTCTAATTCTAAAAATAGCCCAGATATTTTGGTTGAGTTTTATGATAGTCCGGAAAAACTACATGATAATTAATTTATGCAATTAATGAGTGCTATAATTTTCAGTTTATAATGCTAATACTATGCATCGGAATTCCTAAGCACTTAACATCAAGATAGAAACACTAAACACAGAATATGAAGACCGTCCGGTAAGTAAACAAGCTGATGAATGATAGTAGTTCGTGAACCGTTATACCCTCTCCTATCGTCTACAGTCCAATCCCAACATAACTTCATTACGATCTATTCTTGTTTTAGTTCTTAGACATTGTGCTATTACTAATAGAAAAATCTCTTACATAGCTGAGGTGTGAAATTCAGACAGAAGTTAACCTTCTTAGGAGAGGCGATTACGCTTCATGAATGCTGTAAGGCTATTAAGAAAAATTAATTTTCACATTCCTTTACCCCAAAGCTGTGCTTACATAGCCTATAATGTAATACTTCAGATTTTGGTAAATTCAAATACTTTCAGTTTTGCTTTGTCGCACTGAAGAACCCAACTCTTATATCCCCTTTAACCAGCTGCCAGGAGATCAGTAACGTCGAGGTTTGTTCATTGGTGGTCGATGCACGTATAGTTAGCAGAAGGTTGGGTGGAACACATGATTTTTGCATTCTGAAGGGTGCTGCATGTGTTACATAATTTTAACAGCACATTCATTGCAGTATCTTAATGTTATTTTCCAATTTTTAAGGCCACTAGGAACAGAAATGTCCTGTAACCGAACAGTGCCAGTATCTGTAACGTTTTAATCCCACTGCTGCCACCAACAAAACATTTAGGCTTCACAAGATTACTTCTGGCGTTTTTTTTTTTTTTACTAATGTTGTCTCATTACTCCTTTTGTATTCATTCTTTAGTCCGTCAACCAAAGTGGTTTATTACTATAGTAGGCTTCTAACCCAGCTAGTCGGAATTAATTCCTTTTTTTCCAGGATGACAAATTACCTGCGTGAGGGATTTTCCTAATTGCTACAAAACCGCTCTGTATTACTGGCAAAACCCAAGAGTTACAAATACAGAACATTTCCCTTCAAAAGACTTCTATTTATCTTCTAATTATGAAGAAATCTGTGAGATATTTACATAAAGATATGAGTGTTCATCACTTTAGGAGTACAAATTAATAGCTTCGCGCTAGAAGTTCATAAAACATGCAATATTTTGGGAGAAAATACTTCTCTGCATATTGGATAGACATTATGATATATATTTATTTATAAGAAGTCAATAGGAAACCTTTTTTCTGAAGCAGTATCTTTTTAACCGAAGAAGGACGACTGTTTCAGCATTTTCTACAAGCAACGGGCTGAGGCATTCATAGTAGCGGAGTCGTAAAGCATCACCTATGATATGGACGTAGGAGATAATTTCGTTTTTATCCGAGTTCAAGGGATGACCGATTATAGCTATTGTATTATCCAGTGTAGGAGCACCTTCCGGAGAAATGGAGGTGAGGGAGAAACCGAGCGCCCAAGATCCGAGTGTGATTAAGATTGGATCCCTAACAGTAGTGGTGAGTAGTGTTTAACGCCCGTTTTTACTACTGAGGCACCACAGGTGGTGGATCCCTAACAGATAGAACAAATCCCACAATAGCAGTGCTTCTCCCTCCAAAGAGTTCGAGACCCTCAGCTGAGCCTCTTCCATACCAGACACCGGGGCAGAAACTTACAGCGCAATGCACTGTCACGCCGCACTTAAAACCAACCCGCTTTGTTTGGCACTTTCAACTCTGTGACAGAATAAAGGGAATGAAACGTGAGAGTGGGAATTTTGTGAAAAAGAATTATCCATCTAGCCGTTTACTTATGCAATCAGGAAACATTACTATAAACCAAAGGTGAAGAAGGCCGCCTCCATGGCATTTGAACCTAGGGCCTCCCGAATGTGAATCCAAAGCACTACCTCCTGAGCCACCCTGCTTCAAGTTTTATAGCTAAGGTGTGATACAGGCATAGTTCATAAAAATACGAGAGCGCAAATCGAAAAATACTACTACTAATATTAATAATAATAAAAGAAGAAGAGGAAGAAGAAAATATGTATAACCAGTGCAAGAAAAATAAAAATGTCAGTAAAATTCTATTGGAGTCTGCGACATTATTGCAGGGGGCATGAGGTCAGCATTCCGCCGGTCGACTATCACGCAGCTCCCTCTGCAACAGGCAGATCAAGAGGGTGGAACCTTTCCAGACCGCTTTAACTTACAAAATTCTTATGCAATTACCGAAAATCGAACCCGGGCCTAAGGCAGTCATCAAAGCTAACCATTAGAACAAGGAGATGATCAATTGAAAATATTACTCATATTTTATTAAGGGTAATTCTTACTATAAAATAGATTTACGTTCCTTTAAACACTTAGATGTTTACATTACATACGTACGCACTGTGTGATTGGCGAATATATTCTCAATAGCAGGGAAACTTTTTTGCTTCTGGACGATTCATTCGTCGTATTATTTTATATTTTACTATTGACAAAATATATTTTAAGGAAACCTAGGGCATGTAACTTCTGTAACAAGTTTTATAGACTGTATTTACGCTGATAATATTGCAAAAAATGTAAAGAAAACCTTTTGAATGTGAATCATGAACAATAACAGAGTGACACATCAATGAGATAAAGACAAAATTAAATTGGGATATCTTTTAGAAAGAAAAATTAGATTATACCTCCCTTGTGCTAGAATGTTCGCAAAGAAAAAATTTTTGTTTTTATTTATGTATTGGAAGACTCGGTTGTTAGTGAATTATCAACTTGTGCAACGAAAAAACTGAATGAAAATTAAATCCTATACAAAGAAATTCCTGGAAATTTGGAAAAATAATATGTTTTTAGGCTGGAACATCTTTCTTAAGCATTCATTTGAAAGTCACTGTTGCAAATAGTTTGTTTAATACAGTTTCCTAAAGCAGAAATGCAGTAGATATAAGGATAACATTGATTACCGAGGATTGATAAAACTATTAGTAAAAAATGGTTTAACGCTAAAAGAAATTGATATCAAAACTATTTTCTGTAGCATTTTCAAAGATTAAAAAATATGATGACTTAACATGACTTGCCAGAGTGAAATTGACACGCGTAAAGTACTTGAATATTGGACAAAAATATTATATATCCGCTATCGTCATGTCACGTACGTGATCATATAACTGTGTAGTAAGATTTCGAGAAGGTGTCTTTCGAGAAATACTGCGACTTCGACTGAGTTATAGTATTTGCTTCAGAACTTTTTTTTAATTGTCCTGCTACGCTTTATTAAAGCTGATTATAGGAGGGCATTTTACTCACAATCTGTATGACGATTTAAAGGCAAATGCATTTAATTTAAAACAAAGTATTAAATTTCAAAATAATTTTAAATTTCTACCTTTTGTCTTAGAGCTCAACAATGTGTAGTCATCAAACGTAGTTAAAGAATGAAAAACAAATTCTTAATTTTGTTTTAAGATGTTAGAAAGTAAATTTTATTTATTCTGAACATTTATGATGTGGTAAAGTTTATCAGCGTTTCTGGAGATGGGGTAAGAATCAGGTCACGACTTAATTAGCTAAAACTCTCCTATGAGAACGTGAGAAAACGCTACAATGGAGCTGAAAGCAACGCTAATTGGGTCAGAGGCTGGTTTGGACAACCCTGATTTATATGAGCAGTTCCGCGGGCCCCCAGATGTTGCCAACAAACCACATCAACATACACAAACATGGGCCTATCAGTTACCTCGGCTGACACCCACAACACCACCACCCACGCACAATTATGATAGCTGTTGCCGTACCACCCTTTATTAGCAACTGCTGCCTCTGCCAGTTATCAACTCTATCCTATTCCTAATAGAGTCATAAGTCACCCTTCCTATCTCTGCCAGAGCAAGCATCTCAGCCTCACGCTTTAAACTCGTTATAGCCCTCTTCAAGCAGGCCCCGTAAAAGTTACTGTTTCCGAGACCAGTTCATCTCCGTCTTTAGTGAACAAAGCACATGGCCGTCTTATTGTCTACATCACAATTGGGTATATGTCTATAAGTTTATAACCCATAAACTGATTTCATGCCTTTCGCTTCTCACAGAGCAACTGGCATTTTTACTATTCGATATTTCAGCATTTTCCCAGCAATAGCCCTTAAGCAACATTGACTTGAAACGACAGTTCCACTAATATCTTTCAGTAAACACGCGGAAACATAAACCTATATTCCTTTCACTGCATTAAAACAAGAGAACCATTACTGCTGGGCAACTTAATTGCCCAGACAACATAAATAACAAATAAAAGAACAGAACATTATGAAATTGCAATATATCAAAATTACTTTTTTGGTCTTTATGAACATTTTACAAAGAATTTACATTTAAATAAATTATAATGTAAACGTTAACGTGTCAACATTTATTTTGGGGCACATCTGCATCTATTAATGTTAAATGCAAACTTCACAATTTTAACAAACATGTTTCTAATTTAATATGACACTTACTTTGGAATTATTTTACCACTCAATTATAAAATAATGAGGATAGTTCAATACAAGTAAGATATTATAGCCCCAAGTATTAGTAAACATTTTCTTAAATGTGTGATTGGACGTTGAAATTGTACAATTAACTAAAATCGAAATGCCATTTCGCCTTCTCATCGTTTGTGTGCCGAACGTTTGATAACCACAAACTATCAGGACTGAACGCCATATCTCGTTCTCGTCTACAGATTTGAATGAATTCAGCACATTATCACTTATCAATAATTTTTTCTGTTAATTAATTCCAAAACATCATGGAATACATTTTCAAATATATTTTATAAAACCTCTTAAGAGATATGCGGGGCAGTACACAACAAATAGATTTGTCAGACAGTTTCTTTAATAATATTTGTTTATGCAGTGATTGTAGAATACGATTAATTTCTTCAGTTGTTCTAATAAGCGTTAAGCAGCACTTTACATTTTATGACTGTAATCTTTAAACTGTAGGGTATTTCAAACTGAAGTAAGAAAAATAGGTCACGAACAATACTCTACGAATCTTCGAATGCATTTGATGCTTTCATGGCATGGCTTCCTTACTCTCCGCACGAAGTCTTAAAATTATAACAGGTAACCGACCGACATCCAAAAGTCTGGCCGTGATGTGAATTGATAGCCGAATGTTTTCATTTAAGGATGACTTTTTAGCAGTTTTATGTCATCGAGTTTGTACTGTGTGATCACCGTATTCAAAGTCTTTGTAAGCTTCATGCTGGGCTACATTAAGCTAAACGTTCCATTAAAAGTCCATCAGTCACCCAAATAGAGAAAATGTGCTCTTGACTTTGACAAGGAAACTATTTTAGTTGAACAAAGAGGTCTCAATGAACTTGGTAGAGTTAAAAAATAGTGACATTCTTAATTTAACTGCAATTTTTAATTGACATATAAAGCACGTGCTAAAAATGCAATTTGTTTGAGGTCGATTTCAATCCAACTTGGTGTGTGTGTCACCAACGGCGGGGCTCCGTAAAGACAGACCAATAGAACCTGCGGTTGTACCACGGACCGCGCCATCCAAAAGTAGACGGAACATTGAACTGAAACCTGATTACTAGTTTAGCAATGACAAATATTATATTTATAAAACTTTACATATACGATGGCTTCGAGAAGTCGTAGCACTTCGTTAACAACTCGAGGACATCAGGGTAGTGTTCAGTATCACGGTTTTGTAATTGCACAATCAAAAATCGACATCATCCCGTTAACACCGAAACAAGTTTTAGCCCTGGAACAATACTGAAAGGAAAAACCCAAGATGTGGCAAGAAAGGTAACTTTATAGTGCAGTAGAAGATTGGTATAAAATTTCGATATAATTTATAATGTAATACACAGAGTAAATAGATTTCAGCTTGAAAAATGCAAACTTATATGACATATAAATTTAGCAATATATTTTAACAGGTATAAATTCTATATGATATTGTGCAAAAATGCATGCATTGAACTGAGTAAAATATGGATACAAAATTATATGGTCGCAGACATTTAATTAAATCTCTTGAACAATAAGTACAATTATTTTGATGATGCCAAAACTGACAATTTAAATAAGAAGGCTCTCCTTACTGGTTAAAAGAACTACAAAAGGCAACTCACCGCCACGGGTGGCCGAGGCCATTAAGACGCGGATTCGTAGGCGGGAGGTCTGGGGTTCGAATCCCGCTAAAACCTTCCTCTGAGGTTTTTCACAGGTTTTCCTCAGTCCTCATAGATGGCAAATGCCGGGGAGGTACCTTAAACTTAGGCCTGGAACGTTTTCTTCCTTAAAAAAATCTTTTACCAATATATCATTTTATTTCATGTATCATCAGTTTTCATGGGCGTTAAACACTATTAAAAAACGCAACTTCATGCCAATATAGGCAAATACAATTAAATACATTAGGTATAATATCAGTTGTAAAACACGTGTTACCTGGGTTAAAGCGCTTACCCTTCGGAGAAGGCTCCGGGCTTAACAATTTTAAATAGAGGGCCAAAATCAAATATAGTTCACGCTGTCCCGAAAACGACTCTGAGTAGGAGAAAAGACGGGAGAGTTCTGCTATCATAGCTTGGTACAAATATCAAAATTGAGGAAGTCAATAGAAACTAAGTATTAGCTGGCGAAACATCTTGAAGTGACTAGTTCAACGGATGACGAAGGGAAGCGATATAAAGTGTTAGAAAGAAAGTTCAAGCAAAAAATATAAGAACTGTTGTTGGTCTCCTCTTCCTGCTGGGCTAACAAGGAACGGTCATGGCGGTTGCGTCCCAGAAAAGAATATAACTATTTTAGAAGAGGGAGGAAAAGGTAGTGCGGTGAAGGTTTCTTCTATCCTATTTTAAGTAGTACAGCAATCAGAAGAAATTTGTATGCTGTTTACTACAGTAGATCACGTGCATTTGTACTGTGGAAATGTGTTTTAGTGTCATTTTGCACAGTACGGTGTTCTTTTACGATGAGACACGCGCTAATTGTGAAACTGTTGGCTGATTACTTTGACATTTCGGAAGATTCACTTATAGGAGAAGAGCGTGTTATTTTCGTACGAATCAGATTTTTGAAGAAGACAATGTTATAGAAGAAGTTTGTAGATAGACGTATTACATGAAGAGCATACCGTGAGAATTGAAGCATTATTATCAGTGGCGGATGTGCAAGTTACAGTTCATCTCATCAGCCATCTTCTACAAGAAAAACAAAAACGAAGGATATCGGACAAACAATTATGGGACAAAGATGAAAAATTTGATTCTCTCCATCTGTGTCGTTCTGAATTAATTTACCTGAAACAATCTTGGCACAGAAAAGAAAAATTATGAGAGAACTGTGTTACAAACATTCAAAACCACATCCAGACCCAGCTATCCTGCTGGATATAATAAACAGTAAAGTGTCTCACTGTTTTGCAGCAAAGAGACAGAAAAACTCAATAATACATGACCATACATTGAGAATGTGGCAAATCGAATGTTTGTTATTGACTAATGGTCTCAAATAACCATTTGTTTTACAATAATCCATATGCTTTTAATAGTCATAGTACTCCCATCGAATCTTTGAAGACCGACCGATATCTCCTGTTGTAATAGTTCATATCAGTTAAAATAACAAGGCTGACATTTAGTTTTTCTATTAATTACAATATATATGCACATAATTTGAGCGACAGACCCTTCCTTGTAAGTATGAATTCCAGACTATTCTCCTTAAGCACAGCCCAAGACGTAACGGAAGCCTAGAAAATGGTTTTGGAGTAACAAACGAACGGAAGAATGACAAGCGGAATACTTAAGCTCGCATTACTAAAGTTAACGTTCTTAATATCAGAATACGTTTTGCTCAGTTCATCAGAACAAGATGACATGGGATAGCTACTGTTTCTTTGACAGAAAAGTAGCTTTTTATTATTTATATTTTTATTATCTACTCTCTTTGAAGTGTACTACTGAACGACAACTCATTTGTTACAGTGGTAACAACATTACAGTGGACAGGAACATTGTTCCACGGGAATATCCACATTGTGAATTCTTTCCGAAGAAGCTCATGGAGCAATATGGAACAAGAATCGTTAGTAGGACGTAAGCTGCAGCTTGGACATTGCTCATTAACCTGCAGTAACGAACCTCATAACAAGCTCTGTATGCTGCTGACCTTAATTACAGCGTCCATGGCACTGACCCTCACCAAACGGGTCCAACATTGTTACGTAATACACGTCCTGGCGCCTCTGTTTCTTTGATTACTTCCTTACACTGCACTGGTCATCGTCATTTGCGAGGAGCACAGAACACAAAACAAAACGTGTTTGCTTGCTACATAGGCCACTATACTATGACATTTTAGCACGTGAATAGCTGATAACTAGTGAAAATTGTTTCTCAGTACACGCACATGTCTCGTGATACAGTAGATTGACTAGAGCCTGTCGCTGCATTTCTGCAACATCTAGCTGTGAAAATAATGGTATGGCTGTTGCAGTTGTCATTTTCATCGCTAAACACGTCACATACTGTTTCTTTTAATTATGCTTAGGTGAAGAAGTTTATATATTTTGTTGTTTAAAAACAACGAATGCTCATTACGATAGCTTACGATCTAACACAAATAATGTAACGCGACAGAAACACAACACACAAACCTACAGGTTTCGGCTTAAAATTGACCATAGTTTAGGAGGTTGCTTGGGAATCGTAGGTTTCATAGATTCAAAAATGTATTACTATTATTAATAATAATATAACTTTAATACAACAAAAGCTAATTTTTAAAATATAAAACGAACGTAAATTAAATATAAAACAAACAATACCTAAAATTTACGATACCCTACACGTCCAAGACATGTAAACTCCATGTTGTTACTGTTAAAAGTACATGGTCCAAAGAACAGTTAAGTTTTCTAAAGGTCTTTTTTGGATCGAAACTCGACAGACCTTTTCCACTCGCAGCAAGACTTCTACTATATGCCGGATGCTAAGCCGGGAATATACAGAAAGAGTGACGTCACGAGAACACGTTAAGAGAGGGCACAATTGTTGCACTTTGAAGATTTTGGGTACTCATGTTTTTCTCCACGATTAACTGTTGAACATACTGTCTCAAATTTAATACAGAAAAATGCATATCGTATTTTACGGTGCGGTATCTCACCCTAGAACGTATTGAGTTCATTACGACACTGATTTTTTCAGTGCTGCAGCGGCGAGCTGGTAAACAATACCTTCAAATATCCCTAGCTCCATTAATAGAAAAAGTAAAACTAGAAATAAAAAAGATAAAATAAAATAGAAGAAAGCATACGCAGGAGATTTAAAGAGTCCTAAAATTAAAAAAAAAAAAAAAAAAAAAAACTATTTATTTGACACATATAATTAAAATCACACCATTTAGATATTGAGGATGAAGTTTAAAATCAATATCCATTAAACTTAAGGTTTCACTTCAAGTTTATAATTTCAAACAGCACATCTACTGTAGGTTACTTAACTTTAAAAATGTTTAAATTATTTTTGAATCATTTGTTCTGTATCATTGTCTGACAAAGATCGCGGGTTCAACCCCGAGCAGATGGTATTTTTCTGGCATAAAAATCCTAAATATGACTTCCATCGGAAAGGCAGTCACACCGCGGATCCCACGTCGTAGATTTAACAGCCTAAAAGAAGATGCCTCTGAGCAAAGAGAGAATACTATCTTAACGGGTGTTTACATGTAAGATAAGAAATGAAAACGGGTTGAAAGATAGTTTGGAGTAGAAATGCATAGAAATTGATGCAGAAATGATAATAATTAAAAAACTGGAGTAACAACATTATCTGAATTATATAGGTTACATACGTAGCGAAAACAGGCATTATGATCTCCTTGTAATCTTTGTTCAACATTTGCCATGATGTCATAACAGAAATTCGTAGTAATCGCAATTCGCCAAAATTAAAGTTGCTAAGCGTTTTTTAAGTGAATGTCAGAAAATTCTTAAGCTGTTTCAAGGAATGGAATACTTAAATATTTTAACGTGTTTCTTTTGCTTTATTTTACCAATTAAGATTACTGATATAAACCATTTTACTGGCACTTTAGCTTCATTAAGTTTCACGGGAATGAGCATTGATTGATTAATTTTGTTTAATAATTGATTATGCCCCATTATGCTTGCTTGCAGTTTTCCCGGATTTATGATAAATTTGTTTTGTTTAACACATGTTAATTCCGAGTCTAGGTCTTCGTTAAGTTCGACTATAGTCGATGATAAGTGCGTATATAGTTGTAGGGTTGGCCCTGGTGGTGTAGTGGTAACCATACTTGCCTTCTAAACCCAAGGTCGCGGTTTCGAACCCGGCCAGGATCGATGGATTTTTTCGGGCGTAAAATCGTAAGTATGGCTTCCTTTGGAAGGGAAGTACAGCTGTGGGTCCCGTGTCGTACATTTACGGCACAAAAAAGAACCTCAAGCCTGAAAGAAGAGACCTCTGAGCAAAATTTGTCGGCCGTTTCACGCCCTGAGTTGAATAGGACGCTGATGACCTAAGCTGTTACAGAGCGTCCGTAAATAAACAAATCAAAAAAAGTATATATAGTCGTAGGTGTCTGTGTATGTATGGTGTCTGGTTGGTGACGTCAATTTTACAAGTGGAAAATAATATTAAACCGGTAATGATCCTCGTGACCTCTAAGGCGAAAATATCTACTGCAACACACTGTAGTCGGCCGAAGAGACAAGAATGCATTGGATCGAAATGCAGTGACTTGGGTTTTGAAAGTAGATTATTTATATTAATTGAGTCAAAGGCTCTAGAAAAGTCAACAAGAGCTAGGGCAGTCAGTGGCCTCACAGTTGTCCTCAAGAACATTAAGCGAGACATTTGCCCTACTGTAAGGAGGGAGACAGAATCTATTTTGGGACCCATCACAATTACTAACATTACAGTAGTGATTTCTCGTGCATAATCCTTAGGTATGATTACAAGACAGCTTTAACTTATCAATATCCTTGGTCTGGGAGTTAACAGTCACAAGATATCAGTGATAGTTCAAATCTAACTTTAAATCTGTGTTATTTAGAAAGTAGAACTAGATGTATAATTTTAATTTTGTTCATGTTAATCGTCATGTTACATTCATGTTTAGAATACTTAAAAATGTGCTAGTGTTTCTATCACTTCACGCAATAATTAATATATTTCTGGGTTATTTTATATGGGTAATAATAGCTGTTTTGTTTCTTTGTATTTCAGTCATCGACTATTTATTAATGATGCCTTTATTATTTCTCTTATTAAATTATACACGAACCATTATCATAATGTCATATATATCCTTTTATTTATTTATTTATTTTATGTTACGTATTTGCTAATCTGGTTGGGTGTAAAAAGTCTTATAGCCTTAAATCTGCTAGGGAAAATAAAACATCAATTATTAAAATATCAGGGGCTCGCTTGGTTTAGGTTAGGCACGTTGCGGATGACTAAAGTAATAAACACAGAGGGTGCAAGAATCTGCCCTATATGTGTGTAGAGAAAGAGTCTTGGGAACATATTCTGATGTACTGCAAGGAGACGGAAGAATGGAGAAAGAGATATCGACCGGTCCCATTTGTTAGGAGGGAGAGGGCAGGGCAATGTTGGACTTTGCTGACAGATAGCAAGGAGGAAGAGGGAGTAGGTAAATGTTTAAACAAAGTGAGATACCTCAGATCGGAAAAGGCAGACAACCGGGGAGGAGGGGAGGGGAACACGAGTCACAATAGTTTGGGTGGGGAATATATGTATATACGAGTATATGTGTGGGAGTAAGCTATTTACTTTTGTACCGTTTTATTTTCTGTTCATTAATTTATGTATTTTGTGAAAGTTCTACTATTATATATTCATTAATTTATTTATTTCATTATTATATATGATTGTCTCTTAATTATTAAATACTGGTTTGTGTAATTTCATGCATTTCCTATTACTGAGAAAGCAAATACGGTCCCAGGACTTATGCGATATGGATGAGCTAGATTGCAACTAATATATTTGGTTAGTAAATACACTACTACTGCTACTATTAATATTACTACTTAGTGTTATTATTATTATTATTATTATTATTAATGTTTTTATTAACACAGCCCATTTCAGAATTCTCCATAATCTGCTTAAGTCCAGTTTTTTCTAATGTGATATATTGAAACGATTTCTTATTAAAACACAGCTATTCCATTAAATACTCAATAATTTTGATAATGTTCGGTCCAAATTCAAATAACAAATAACATCGATCCTAGATGCAAGGTAACCATATAAAACAAAAGGTGTGATAAGAGTTGAATCTTCTTTATAATAGTGATGTATTTATGAAAATTTAAAAAGCGGTTGGGGTGAGGGGGTGAAAGCTAAAGGGTAATCAACATTAGATTTTTAACTTTCCTATTATTATCTAAATTAAATGCTTTTGTTAAAATTGAATTTATTTCAATAAGTTATTACTCATACTGGCAGTTTTGGAAAATATAGCCGGTATAATGATTTCTTTATTATATCATACAAAATATACGACTTAGAACGAACAAATATGTTGCAGCCTCTGATAGCATGTAAACTAAAATGGGAAAATATTATATTTACTATCTGTCCTTATTTGTTTATAAACAGGTCTTTCGAAAAACCATCCGGTTCTACTTCCAATGAAATACTAGCTTTCACAGATAATGTTCTATTTAAAATCTGGGCAGTTCCGTTTGTAGTCAAAGTACATATCAAATCGTATAGAACCAGATTTATATGTTGTCTGTATAAATCTGCAGGCAAAACGAAAAACTCATTCATCAGTGCGGATGGCGCCGAGGGCAGAAAGACAACGTAAGTGAATCAGCGAGCACTCTGATATATTATAGAATGAACCAAAGAGAAACTACTGCATCTGACTAATACTTGTATGTAAATGTACACTGCGGCAGCTCCTTTTAATTTGTCGCTATAGCCATCCAGCTTTATGTTCATTTATCTACAATGCAGACCTGTAGCGAATATATCGCCCGAATATTTACATCTTCTCCACAGGTTGTCTTAAACGTCGGTCAGATATTCTGATGCAGTGAAATAATAGAATATCCATTTTTATAATGATACATGAAACATGATACCAACAACGTGAGGAAAATGTTCTCCATGAAATAAGATTGGAAAATTAATTTACTAATAAATATATAGCATAATAATGAACATATTTAACATGTCATATATCAAACTCAAAAGTTGATATCATTTATATTAGTACTTTCGGTTGATAGATTTACTACATTATGAATGACTGGTTAATTTGGATTTTTAGAAAACATCCATTTGCTATTTTTATAATTAAATTCTTTCATAACCATTTTATTTGGAACTTACCTTACCGCTAGAACTGAAAGGAACTAAATATCATAGAACATAAAAACAATACTGTAAAACAGTTTTGTAAACCAAATAGGTCAACATATTTCTATTTCCATTATGGGTCCTGACTTCAGATGAAGTACAGAAGAGCTTCGAGCATTAAAATATACCTGAAGATAATCCACAGCCTTAAAACACATGCAAATAATACAGAAGAGGTACACTCACCAAGTTTTAATTTCTTTAGAAATTTAAATTGAAAACGTATGGATAAAATTAAAAAGTAATTTTTGGAATTTAAGCATATCTTATGAAATATAATGCGTTACTGTCAATAAGCTTCTCGGATTTTAAGCTACTATAATGTTCCCCCACCTTAGATTAATGCACCAGTACATCGGAAAAGGGTAAAGTAAACACCAATTTAGCATTTATGAGAAAAAACATTAACACAATGATCTGATTACATTAATTATATACATCCTTATCTACATTTATCTTCTTTTCTCGCTCATAAACTGATACTAAGCATCCATAGAGGTCATCTATGGAAATTGGTAGTTCGAATCAGTATCGAGGCGTTCAGTGCCGAAAGCAGTCGGTAAAGAGAGTGATTGCAGCGTTGTTAGATTTTCAATAGGTCAGTGTTGTGTAAAATGCTTTAAAGTATATTTACGGAACTGAAACGGCATTCTTGAATATAAATGTCCTTTAGTACTAAGAAGGACTTCAGGAAGTGTGTGGCAAAATGTGGAGGTTGCAAGATGGTTAAAGCGTTTCTTGCAGTTGGCAGGAATCAGCAAACTGGGCCTACAAAGTTTCCTTCACCATCACTTGCAGATATGCGTCGCAAACGTCCGCATTTTCTGAAGAATACACCCCGTTATCACGTGGCAGGCACGAAGATCAAAGCGTAGGCCAGGTGCAATTGGGAATCTTGTAACATCCACTATATTCGCTGTACATGTGTGATATTAGCCTCTTTCCTCAGTTGAAAGAACCGCTTCAATTTTCTGATATTCCCTCCTTCGCACATGGGGCAATAGCAAGATCTACAATGACATATGGGGGCAGACACTTGGGGATGGAAACAAACTTCGAACCTAGATTCAGTGAAGACATATTTTCTGGAAAGAATTTGGAGCTGGTGAAAGGCACAGCGAACTGTTGAATTGTGGAGGAGTTTGGGGCCTATAGCGAGACCATAGAGTGTAAAATCAGAGTAGTGAAGTACTGGTTGCAAATTATTCATGGAATCAACATTTTAATTAGGGCATTGTGCTATCATAAACAGCTGAGGATGGGAGGGAACATGACATGGGCATCCAAATTAAGAAGTGGCTAGAAACAATAGGACTGGGATTGTCTGTCTGTAGAATAGAAAGAGCGCATGGAGGAGAGTTAGGAATGTTAGAGGGATATGGATAGGCAACAGACAATTGTGCAATGCAGGAAGATAATCTGGCTGGAAGTACAATTGCAGTTAAAATCTAACTGGGGGATAGAGCAAAACATTAAAACAAGGACTAAACTCACTAGAAAGGGGCACGCGTGGTTCAGATTAGGAGCATGGTGGATGATTAATGTCAATGATGAATATGAACAGAAAATTTGTTCCAGCTGTAAGGAGGGGGAATCACGGACGCATTTTCTGGCTGAATGTAAGGTACTGAAGAATGGAGGGAAAAGCATCTACCGCGCCCGTTTACAAGGTCGAATAGAAGGAGAAGGTTGGGTTTTGCAGGTAGGTAAGAAAGAGGGAGAGGGATTAGGAAAATTTCTGATGAAAGTGAGGCAACTCAGTTTTGAAAAGGCTGATAAATGGATAAAGAGGGAAACAAATTGACTGTTGTAAAAATTATTCTTTGGTATTTTTATATTGCATTACAAAAGTACTTTGGATCCGTGCGCCTGTTTTGTATTGTATTCTAACCACTGTAATAAATATACTCCTATTACCTCTATCTCCCCTCCCCTTGCTATGGGCTGCAGATCGGTCCATCAACCATAACAACTTTTCTAACGGAATAAAAAGATTTTGTATATATGATATGTAGGATCTTGAGTAGTAAAATAAATATATGGATATTTTCTATTGTTAATAATAGGGTTAACTGGAAAACAGTGCAGAACGAGGCAGGAGATTGCATTAAAGGCTTGTGCTGTGTTGTTCTAAGTTCAATAACATATCCGTAATAACTATATTGTCACTATTTTAATTACTGTCCACATACAAACCATTCGTGATGTTATATGTGATATATACTAACATCAACTAACCGTTGCGGTATGTTGACTTGCAAACTTTTAACTATATATTTATTTTGTTAATTCTGAAAAGGTTTTAAAATTTCATGTCAAACGTTGTGCAGTTCAAAAAGGAGAAGCAATGTAACTAGCGGTGATGAATATATTTAAAGAATAGGCCTGTTAACTCATCGAAATGAAATGGCAGCAACGGAGAACATTTCGGTACTTCAGTCTTGCTCAAGAATTTGCCGTTTTTTCCTACCTTCGGGAGGAAGGGATGGGGTAAAGGAAATGCTGGACAGCTTGCATCTTTGTGCGGGATGGCACAGACATAGATGGGGTCCCTAACATTGTTTCCAGTAGGAAAACCCGTCGCGCCGGGATTTCAGGCCTCTCAAAAGGGTGGAATCAATACTAAACGATGAGCAAAGCGCAAGCCACCGCACACCATACACAGCACCAACCACATTGCCTGGAACTTTAGACACTGTAAAAGAATCAATGTAACGTAATGAAATTATATGAAAAAATGACAGCAAAAAATTATTTAAAGGGAAAGTCTATCCAAACATTAAAAATTAGTGCTAAAACCCTACCCTCATGCCTAAAAAGCGTTGGCGATCAGGAAAATGCGCTTAAATACCCAAATTCAGAATGACTGGTCCCAAAGGATTTGAACCTGTGAATTCCCGAATGTCAGTCTCAAGCGTTACCTCCTGAGCCATCCCACTTTGTTGGTAATTCATTAGTTAATGCGGTAAAATTTAAACCATTCTTGCATCAAACCGAGCTTATTGCCTTTTCAGCTATTTTTACCAGTTTCACAGATGCAATTACTAAAACTTTTTGTATATTACACATAATTTTAATTTAAACATTTCCCCAGCAGACTTCAAAAGCCTAAACGTCCTATCGCTTTTCCACATGGGCCCCTCTCATTGAAAACTATCCAGATAGTGAGCTAATTTAAAAACGGGATCCAACTGCAGGGAGAAGAATTTTCCAATTTGGTTGCAACATATACTCCTATATTAATGAAGAAGAGAGCAACGTTTTAACAGGTAAAATTTCATTTACCGTCCCTTGACGTAAAAACGCATCCATTCGACGGTAACATCTGCCCATGACATGCAAAATTAACCTCTAGGATTAAAAATTGTGTAATATATTAGCATAGCAATCAGGCACGCTCTACAGAATTATTACATTAGAGATAGAATATTCAACCTCTACCATTACACGCTCTTATATGCATATGTACATACATATGAATATAAATTTTTGTGCATGAAATCGTTTACCATTCACTTCTATTAGGCATGAATTTGCAAGCGTTTTCTGCAGCGTTCAAATGCATGAGAGGGACAGAGAATGAAAGTGTCACTTCCACATAAATAATATTGTAAAAAGTGGAATATTGATATTCAAAGGGTTAAAATTAACTATTAGCTATAACTCAGATTATAAGTGGTCAATTCATTGTACTGAAAATATACTGGGATAGAGTCGGGGGGTCGATCAAATGACACGTTGAATATATTGAGAGGGGTACGCCCTATCATCTGTTTCGCTCTCTAGGCAACAAGTTATTGCTGATTCATTAATATTACATAGTAAGATCAAATGAAAGCTATCTATGACCCAATAGATAAAATAATATCACCCACCATGTTTCTTAAGAGCACCGTTTATAATATTCCTTTTGTCTCCGACATCTGGGTAGCCGTTGCCCATACGCTACAAACTTTTTAATTATATTGTTTTATATTCTGATCTTGTCATTATATTTTATGTGGCATGATTGCCGCATTAACTAGCCTATAATTTACTTCCAAATCTGTTGTATTTGTAACGGCTCCTTCGATTCGCCCCCACTGAAATATAATTATAATGTATATTTATATAAGCCCAATAATCACAATTTGGCATTGTAGTACATATAAGGTATATATGTGTGTATCATAAGCTTTAACTTCAATATAAGAATGATGCAAAAGAGAAAGCCTCCGATTTTTTTGTTACGGAAGCTTGAAAAGGGGTCATAAAATTGTACACAATAGGAAGAAATTCGAGGGTGCGCATGAAGCCCCTTTCTTTTTAAAAGGACTGCTGTAGGAAGGTTAAGGACTTTTAAACCCGTTTGGGGCTTTGACCCTGACAGACGTTGTATTTATTTTCAACTACTATATACAATATTACTCTGTAATATTTCTCTGTGGATCATCAATTACCTATCTCATATCACTTATCTAAAAACTCTCTATGGCCTCTTAAAGCATTGGGGTGTAGTTAATTAACATCCTGTATTCGCCTTAGAGTATAAAGATGAAGGATTATGAGAAAATAAGACAGTGGATACTGCAAGGGAATAAAAACCTCATTCAGTGTTTCGTCAAAATTCGTTTTGGGTAAAATATCATGCTAGGCGTTTGGCGAAATTTCCAAAATTAGTTTATTTCGAATTGATCCCAATAGGCATAAGGTGAAATAAATTAGCTATCTCAACGAGCATACCTTTGGATAATGTGCCTTTCAACAATGATTTGTTGAATGGTTCATGGTACATTTGTTTATGGTAACCATGAAAATGCTACAAACGCCTATGGAGAGCTTTAGCCTCAAGTGCAAAAATTGATATAAACAAAAAGTTCCAATACTGGTAGGAGAATGACTGAAAATATTCCAAAAAATTATTTTTAAATAGTATAATTTGTTTGTACTTTCTATTTCATAACAGAAAGGAAGAAACAAAAAAAAAAAATGGAAATTTGAAATAGATCTGATTCCTAAACGAAAGAATACTATCTCTGCAAAATTATATTTGAGAATTAATTGGATATTTATCTGCCAATGTGCTTTCAAGTCAATCACATAATAACATAAAATATTGCTCTTGTAAAATACAAGGTATTATTTCCTTCAAAACGAGCACATGTTCCTACATGATACATGATCATATTTACACTTAAGTTTAGTCTAATTAATATTTGACTTCAGAATATTTTAGTGAATGTACGAAGTATATTTTGCTATTTTCTAATTCTCCAGGAAAATAAATAGTGTCCTTCTACTATTATATCATTGACAAATACCTATAGCTTTTCTCCGCTATCAAAGGAAAATGTCTATTAGTATTTTTTAAGAATACAAATATTTTATATTTCTTTTTAAAAGTCTGGGTTGTTTAGGGCGGGTGAGGATGTTCAAACTTTAAGCTTACTCACGGCTGGCCGTTTGTGCCTACGGTTACAACGGAGAAACCGGAGGAAGGGAAGAATAAGGGAGACGCGGGCGGCGACTACGCGGACGAAATGGAGTCCCTAACATATTTTTAAATAGAGCACCCCGACGCTGGTGGAGCCCCACCAAAAAGGAGTTCGAGCCTCTTAGAATTATATTAACAAAATAATGAATTGAAATATTCCAGTCACCAAAGTAATAGAATTGTAACAAAACATCCAAATTGAGAAATTGTTACGCACTTAATGGAATAACGCTAAACACACAACTGACAATTAATTGAAAAAAGTTACATTAAACAAAGGAATACCTGAAGAAAAGGACATGAATAATAGGGAGTTAATGCAAGAACTTAGTGGAATAAATATAAAAAATTGGTAAATATAACAACAACAACAGGGTTTTGAAAATTTCTAGTCACGTTAAATCATCTGGTATAATTTTTCATATCCCCGAACTTTGGTAATTTAATTATTTTAATAAATGTTTATTGATACTAGTATTTAATGCTGAAAACATACATTCATTATAATTATTTCTAAATGATAACAGATCAATATGTATATATGAAATATAATCAAGAACAGCTTCAAGAGTTGATTTATTATGTTGCAAATAAGCGTCATATGGATGAAGACGACATTAAATGCATTAATTTGTTATAAAATTGTCATTATTAACCCTTTTATTTTAATGTCATATATTACAGTATCAACAATTTTAAAGGTGATTGAGTTTAAATTAATATCATATAATTACATTTTCAATTATAATTAAAACTAAGTTAAAAGTCTATTTATTACTAGGAAAATATGCACCAATCTTTTAACGCTATTTTTAAACTTAAATAAAACATATATAAAACCAGTGGAATGCTTTAATATATTATTAGGATGACCTATCCGGTGGCTACAAGGCATTTACAAACAATGTTTAAGCTGTAAAAGTAGGAATTTGGTGCGGGATTGCTCCTGGAGACAAATTTGCACATGTAAGCGTGTGCACTCTTGAAGAAAATCATGAAGAAAGAGATGGAACGCTAACAGCTGAACAAATGCTATTTTTTCCCCCTTTTTCTCCTCCACATACATGGAAAAATAGAGATTTTCACTGGGGTGACTGCGATTTCTCCAAACATTTCTCACAGTTTTCGTTTAACATATATCCCATGTGTTGTATTCAAACATCGTGTCGTTATGATTCGATTCTGTAATGTATACAGAAATGCCCCCTATCCTAAGTAACACGACTTTCAGCTCTTTATTTTAGACTAGCATGAGCTCAAAATTTAAACATTGTGAAAAATAAATATATATAAATTATGTTACTAATTGAAAAAAAAATTAGAAAATTAAATAGACGTTCTTACCTAATCCAATCCTTAAAATTATCTGTAAACAGGTGATTATTTTAGCTATGCTATAGCTAATAAATATATGATAGTATTATTTTCCATGCAATGACATGAATTCAATCCTTTTAAACTTTACAGGAGAACTTTGTAACTGATGCACGCAGTTTGAATGATAATTCAGTTTTGATTTTCATGCTTTTAAATAATTTCAACCAGTAACAGTTCGGCAAAGTATAAATTCTGGAAATAAAATATTAACCATATATATAAAGAAGATATTTTGGAATATATGACAATGAATATATCTAAACAGTATATTATATTAGTTTATGATATTATGCAGTGTGCCCGGTAGAATCCTTTCCAATAATAAATGTGAATTTTTGCTCTCTCAGTTAAGTTAGAAATATTTTCATCTTATCTTGCGTAGAAACGATTCAGATTTTATAACAACGAAATTATGACGCTGGTGCACCTGCGGGTAGTATCACAACACACAGAGTTGTCATTCAATTGTGAAATGGCATAATCAGTTGTTAGAACAATCTTGAACGTGATTGACGCATGTGAAGGGAATCCATCATCCCTTAATTTTGCTGAAAGAAGACAATATCGTGAACAATGAACTTTGAAATACCCAGATCTGAACTGGACTGTCGCGTGCTTTTGCGGTCTGCGCTGAAATGCTTGCCTAACATCAACTTTAGTTATAGACAAGGTTTCTCCCCCTTTTCCCTTCTTTTTTAATACAGGACCCGTTTATAACAGCTGACTATGCCATTTCACAATGACATAAAGCTGTGTATAATCATTTTACTCAAAAAATAACAGTTTAGCTTTTACATACGTTATTAAACAGTTAGTGCATGTATATGGACACTAATACAACGGAGAAACCTATTCATGGACAATGAACTGTAGATACATAAATTCAACTTATTTTACAAAACCCTCTCATTTTGGTAGTGACTAACATTCTGACGCTATAACAAAGTGCAAGTCAATGCGAGAACAAGGTGTGGGTGTATACATACCAACAACAGCGCGATTAGGTACAAACTTCAATGGATCGCTCTGCATTTTACAAGTAAATCTACAGGTAATTAATGTGATATTCCAGGTATTTTGGCATGTTTCACAAATGTATTTACCAACTGTTTAGCTGTACGAGTACAGTTTATATTGTATTTATTATTATACTCGTATATAGCACCAATGTGCACTAAAATTATTTCTTTTGTAGTATTTTTATAATATAAACTTTATTTCATAGGGAAAAATTTGTGAAAAAGTTTCTAAACCGAACTTTGTTACCAAATCTCTACTAGACTGCGTCATAATTAGAATGATAACTGGTACTGGTAATATGATTAGGCTGTTTAAGCATAACATTTGGTTTAAGCAGTGAAGAATCAAGATTTAAATTTATAGCTACTTGTACATAAATTATACTATAACGTCTGTACCATTTTTTATACCTAAGGAAAGATAGGAACAGCCCTCATGTACTAAAATCAATAAGGCACTTTAAATATAAAATGGTATGGCTAGCACACCATCCGCCTACATAATGTCTAAAATCCAAATAGCACGGTCAACACTCCTCTGCACGCCATGGCTCAAAGGTATTGACCTACAAGCCATATACTCTAAATTCAGTATTTGGCGAGTCCAGAGCAATGTTTCAACCCTTCAGGCCTGAATTTATAAATCCAGGCATGTTTGCACTAATGATTTGAGACCAGAAGAGTGTGCGCATTTAAAATAAGTGTTAATATTGAATAACTAATTAGACATCCTTTCAATCAGCTTGAATTTTCTGTATGAAATGGTACATAGGAAATGAAAAGAAATAGGAATAAGTAAATTTGGCACTCAGTGATAATGCCAGTAGCTAATCTTGGAGCGCTGGCGGCTGCATGTAGACAATCAATGCGAGAATCAGCTGTGGGTGTGCGGACTCCTTTAACACAGATTAGTGCAACATGCAATACAGCTGATATTGATTGCGTGTTATTAGGTGGTCAAAGATGTGGGAGAAAGAATATTTGACCATCGTCAGAGTCACGTACTGGCGCAACCTTGGGCCCGCGGGACTTGTATTCAGCTGCGGACGCAGGCCAAATATAACTAATTATATTAACTAATAAAATACCGTTTTTTTGCATAATTTTGCAAAATTCACAGATACAACGCTTAAAATTCATCAAAAATGTTTATATCTCGCTTTTAACGTTTGTCTCTACATGCTGCAGTACTTTGAACACTGCGTTTCCAATTCTGCTTCCTCTAATTACTGGAGTATACAGCAGTTTCACAAAATGCTATCAGCAATAACGGGGACTAGCAAGTATATTGACTGTGTGAAACACGGAAAGTTACGGCAGCATGGCTCGCCTGACACAAACACGACGTGATGTGCTTACTGTGCCGAGCAGTAAACTGTGTTTGCAAACCCATAATCTCATATGTCCGCTTTCCAATAAGTGTTCATTTACAAACCTGGCTTCTGTCTCTCAATAGCTAGGGGGGTCACATTCTCGTTTAGCAGTTTTCAGCAGAAAAATGGGGTTATCCATGTGTGTAGTACCTGAAAAACAAACAACTATAATTTTAACTTTCGTACCCAAAAGTTTCTCATCGATCCAGAAGCAGTACGTAGATAGATAATAGTTATTGAATACGACTGCATAACATCTGCTACTTCGGTTATATATCTCAAGGAGAACTTAAATAATTACATCCTGAATTATCCCAAATGTTTTTGATTGGCTGTTTAGCCAATACAAAATTTAAACTTTCATAAAAATGTTACCTTTTAGAAATGAAACAACATTTATTGACCTAGCAGTGACACTATACTTAATATGTAATTAAAATTTCAAGGTTCTACTGTAATTGTATAATGAGATATTTCCAATTAAGTTTCACCATTAAATTGAAGAATTTATTACAAATTACTGAAACTGAAACATTTACTCACGCTATAAAAATTCTTGCTACACATTTTTCTGCAAGAAAGGCCCTTGTAACCAGTTTTTTTTTCAGAAATATTGACAATTTTTATAAGGAACCAGATTTTGATCCGTAGTGAACAGTCATTGTTAGCTTCCTGTCAAAAACTAGTATGAACCTAAAAAGCAGCTCATAACATGTTAAAAAGCAGTCAAAGAAAATATTATGAAAGATGTGAAAGTGAGAGAATGTTGGGAAATTAGTGGAACATAAAATTGTTGGTAATATTTGCAGAAAATTGGCTGATAAAAATATTTAATATAATTATGTGAAATGTTTTATTTCTCTATAGCTTTAGATTATTAAATAATATGCACCTTTTCTGGATGTATTCGACACAAGTATTATAGCAGAACACTTGAACGATCATGTGATGAAATTCATTATGGAGTCCTTTAACCTGCCAAACAAAAATGTACAGAACTCTGTAATGAAACAGAAAGGACAAAGTTTTTCTCTAAACGAAAGAATACTAACCATGCTAATATTGAGAGGTCAGATAATATCAGTGGAAGAAACCATAGGTATTGATATAATGATATATAGGCATAAGGTCACATAGAACATTATTAATTTTTCTGGAGAATTACAAAACAGCAAAATAAACACTGTTTCCTGTAGGAAATTTATGTTTAGTAATAATAATAATAATAATTTTGTTTAATAATTCAGTGCATAACCATAACCGTACCTCTGCAACATCTCATTTGAGACTTTAATTTAACATTTATCTGTGTACATACCTTTTCCAGTTAATCACACAGCTACATAAAATATTGCTATAGCTAAATATAAGATTTTATTTCCTTCAAAAAGAGCACCTGTCCTTCAGCATTCTTACAGAAATAGCAAATGCTCCTATGTGATATATTTACTCATTCAAGTTTCTGTATGCTTTATGAATAGCTAATAAGCCATTTCATATGATAACATGTTCCTTTGATATGTAGTTAAGGTCTGACGTCAGAACATTTTAGTGAATCGTATCCAGAGGCAGGTTATTATTTTTTTTATCTGCTGAAAAATGTATGAAAACAGACAAAAGTTGTTTTTGTAATATATCAATCAATTGTAAATGCAGGATGCATGCAATATACAGGATGAATAGAAAATTGTGAATAAATATCTTAAAACACCGCATTACAGCAAAAGTTTTATTCATTTTAACTTTAAAAGCATGTTTTAAAGACCATTAATTAACACTATAATTATAAGTGTAATTTAAAAAAAAATTAACGCCACAAAACTTAAATCCATTAAACTAGAACTTTGAAAATGACATTTTCTCTGAATTAAAGTCATAAATTATGTCTTGGAGCTGTTTCATAAGATATAGCATAGTGTTTGATATATCTTTATCTTAAACTAGCATATAAAACATAACTTATTTGACTTGACTTGGTAGTCCTGGAATATGGGCCCATCCTTTGGGGGAGATTTTGATTACAAAGCGTTTAATTATCTTATTTTCCTATGGAGAGCAGAGTGAGAGGTGCTAACACCATCACATCCATCGAAACCTGAAGGGAACTAAGGTATTACTTGGACATTTTAGGTACGGAATTCTTTAACGTGCCGTAAACCCACGACAAGCAACTTACGTTCATGATTTGAAAAATCCATCGATCTGGGCCTGGTTTGAACCCGCGAGCTTTGAGTACAGAAGAGAGAGCGCCAGCTTTAAGACGACTGAAACATAACCCATATTATTCTATCATTCTATTTTATTTCATTTAATGTCGTTAATGTTGAAACACTTGTCACTCTGCTAGTTTGTCTGAGAGTGTTGTTCTCAGCACGTTCAGAGGATGAGATCAACACAGTCAGCATCACCAGTGTACTGCGAACGAATAGAAGTTGTCAAATAGTAACGTAAAGCAAAGCTTTTCTATAAAAATTGAGGTGGCTTATGTTGGAAACGTGAGGCAATGTCGTGCAGGTCTGCAAGAAGTCTGTGGTACTGAAGCTTTTCCATATCGAATGGTGGTTCGTGGGGTGACAAGGACGCAACAGAGCGGAAGATGCGCGAGTTGTCGTTGATTCAATTACTGCTGGACTGTGAGGGGATTAGCCGCAGAAGTCAGAACAAGCCACAGCACAGTGTTGCAGTAGAGCATTCCTCATTAGACAATAAAACGGCTCAACTACGAGTGTCCAGAATCTTTCAGAAGTACACATAAATTTGACCGGGTTTGCATTGAAGGAATGTAAAAGTCTCCAGGTTCTCGAAAAAAATGGTTTGCTACTTATGAGTATGTAGTCATCACTTTCATTTTAGCCTTTGTATTTCTCTCTATTATTCAGATTTGAGAAAACAGTTCATAAACGTAGAAGTAATTTTGCAAACATTCACAAATTACTAATTTTAAGTTTCACATTCTGCATACAGTTAATGAATTGCTGTAAATAATTCTCTCTCCAGGAATTATTAATAATAATGTGAGATGTAAATTTACATATGTTACCAAGAGTTGTTAAATTTACTCCGGTAAAAGTAATAACAGTAGTTTTCTTTTAAGTAATTAAAACATTTTAGCTAAATGTTTAAAATATCATTGCCAAGAAATGTTGATAAAATTAATTAGTCAGTTATTAAAACATATTAATTTAATTTATTACAGTCTATTGATCCGAATTTAAAACGTATGTTTTGAAAGTGCATTTGGCAATTCGATTAACGCAACGCTAGTGCGTTTAAAATAATTCCACGAGTAACATGTAGGTGTTGTCGTCGAATACTTTTAAGACAACATTTGGAACAATAGATTACTGCTTTTTATTCTTCTTAAACTTTCTATTTAGCAACAGAGTATTTTAAAAACCGCCCAATAATATAATTAGAAGATTTCAATAATCTTCTAGTAACATAATTAAATAATTAATAACACTTTAGTAACCTCAAAAGTGCTTATATAGTTAAAGTGAATGCAAAGAAAGGGATTAGATTTATAAAGTTTGCGGCAAAAATATGTACCAATAATTAGAAAAGGGTCAAGAATAGGAACAGGAACAAATGGTCTCGAATGCTTTGTTGCGATGTGGCAAGCATTAGCTCCAAAGCTACAAATACACATGTTTAGGGATGGTCAAGAGGACTAAAAAGACCAGATTACCTTAAACAAATAATTTACAGACCATTACTTCAATGAACCACATGTCACATAAATATTCTAAATGAGCTGCCAATATCGTACCCTCTCAGCTGCTAATGACAGCCATAACACTGCTTTCAAACGACAATACAATTCGTACGATACCTACACACTAATATATAATTTAGTTAGAGTTCAAGTAGAGTAATCATACATAAAAAAAAAATATCTCCTACAGTTCGAAACGCTAGAACTATATGCTGAAATGTCGGTACTGGTGGTGTAGTGGTTACCATGCTTGCCTCCTAAACCCAAGATCGCGGGTTCGAACCCGGCCAGGACCGATGGATTTTTGCGGGCGTAAAAATCCTAAGTATCGCTTCCTTCGCAAGTGAAGTAAAGCCGTGGGTCCCGTGTCGTACATTTACGGCACGATAAAGAACCTCCAGTCTGAAAGAGAGGCCTCTGAGCAAAACTTATCGGCCGTTTCACGCCCTGAGTTGAATGGGACGCTGATGACCTCAGATGTTAAAGAGCATCCGTAAATAAGTCAATCAACACTGAAATACATTGCTTCATTAATGGTTACGTTATTGGTTTACATTTTATTGGTTAGGAACATACGTCACATCGCAACACAACTATAACGTTGATTCGCATCGATGACTGTTAGCTTTATATAGATGCGTCTGAGATCATTCGTTCCCACTCTCAAAAATGTAATGTCAAGCTTCCTTTCTACTTGTAAATTCTTAGTTCATACACTTTTTTATTCACACTCTGTAGTGTTAAATGGGACGATTAAAAGTGCAATTTATTCAAGAATAGATAGTTATTTTAATCCTTAGGGAGTTTGGCGCTTATTTCCTTATTTTTATTGCTAAAAATAAATTTCAAAATAACAAATTAAAATCAAAACATGTTATTAAAATTATATAATATTTAATTAAATGGAACAATTCATATGGATGTTCGTGTTTATAAGGACTGGCATGCAGATTCTGACAAATATTTAAATACGAATACATTCTTTGGCGAAAGCTCAGGATTAAAATTAATAGCAATAGTGACATTTAAGTAGACCCTTCCATAAAATCTCAATTTTATACATCAACTGCTTTGAGGAAACCAACACTAATATGTGCTTTTTGGACGCATATGTTTATCGCAGCATGGCGAATGGAACTTTATTGTGGCCCCCATACCTTTAGGCTGGATCTAAAATGTAGTGTCATGGGTTAGCCCGTAGGCCAGGTTCGGTGGCAAGAGTGGCATTAGCCCCGGGATCTTCCAATGCCGGAAGATGTTATTTAACCTCAAAACTTGTACTGGAAGCTCTGTACACTTTTTTTCATTTAGAATTGTTTTATAATAAATGACTACATACACATGCATTTTAGGCAGCTAAATGTGGCTAACAGATGAATGATGATTACGGAACAATTGCAGTTTTAGAGGACAAACATTGTTTGCATTAGTTTTTGTGTATCATATGACTCAAATGCTAATACGAATTCCTTTCGAAAACCAAAAAATTAATGCCATACGAATGTGTAATCTCCCCCCCCCCCCATGTTGTCAGTAATTACACATACTTGTTACTCTTGGATAGCTCAGAGCGCAGTGTTTCTACTTTATGCTACTGTAAATATATGAAATTTAATTGCTGTAATCTTACAATAATATATTCAGAATAAGCTTTAACATACTAAACAAGGTGCACAAGGCTATGGTTTTTAAAAGAAAAACCAAATACACATATTTCAACATTTGATTAGTTTAAGTAATATGCTTTAGAATTAACTGAATTATGTATAAGTAAAATTGAGGATATTGAAAAAAGGAAATAAATCTGAAATTTTACAGCACACTATAAAATGATCGGGGGGGGGGATGTACATTGAAACCTGTGTTAAGACAGGATGGGAAGGAGTGCCATGGTTTAGAACAGGAGAATATATTTAAGTGGGATAAGAAATGAATATATAAAGGGAAAATGTTCAAAGTATTAAGAACCAGAGAGTATTTGGCATTATATTTTAGAATGTAAGCTAACCAAGTTTTGGAGGGAACAGTTATTTTACGAAAGTGGAAAACCTTATCAATGAAATAAGAGGCAAAAGAATTTTAAGTTAAAATAAGACGAAAATGTAAAAATACTTGGAAAATACACCGGAAGGTAAGACCAAAATGATTAAGGAAGGTGGGCAAGACAAACAGAAACAAAAATGTTGGCAATTACACTATTGAGGAGTGAATATAACATTCCCATTACATACTCAACCTGGTGTTCATTGTAATGGGGTAGGGAAGGAATGCAACTCCAAAATTCAGGATGATTAAGTGAAAAATTTAAATGTTTTAATAATAGAAAGTTTATATATATATATATTAAGATATAAATTGGTTACTTTGATTTTATTTATGTGTTAAAAATGCGTGAAATCGATTTTGTTTATATGTAAAATATTATACACGCATGTAAATTAAAATTTTAAAGAAATATATTCATTCAATTCAATAAGTTAATAAAGACAAACTTACAGGTAATCATGTGTTCTTCCTTTATTTTGATTCTCCACGCCTCTTACCTGAAAATAAAAATAAGCATTAGTTCTGGACCATAACATCAAAATACTTTCTTTTTAATTACTTAATTTATGTACAATGGCAGGAAACTAAGTTAATACCAAAGATGTCAATATTACTACATCATATTTGCATTAGATTTTGAAAGGCGGAGGAAAGTTCAGGCAAAATAATTGCTTTATTTTTTAACATCAACCACAATGATCATTATGATCTTTGAATTCATGAAATAAATTCATGATATGCAACCCAAGTAGTGTGGTGCTCCATGTTTTTATATGAATTAAATACTTAAAGCTAATGACGATTGAAGATCATACCAGTGCCGTTAGCTTCGGTTTTTAATGAATTAAATATTGAGAAAACTATTTTGAGCAAAATATCTAGATAGAAAAATAACAGAGTTTCATAAATTTATTTATTGAAAATGTTTTCCATTTCTTTGATAAATATATAAGGGACATTGAACAAATAACAAAATTTTCTCTGCATTATGAAAACTACTAATGAATTAAGTATATAATGAGTGAATCGTGGTTCAAATTCTTGCAATCTCATCTTTGAGCACTATGGTTGGATTATATTGATAGTGACCAAGTAGGAAGCACTTCAGAGAGGACGGATGATAGGGAGACAATGGGTGACCAGGATCTAGGGGTGGGAGGTAGGGACTTGAACGGGCGGAGCCCCTGATCTAAGGAATTCGAGCCCTTTAAAAGAGCCGTTTGCAAAAATGTTTCTAAAGCGCAAGCTTCCGACACACCGCACACTGTACTAACCCACCTCGCCTGGTACTTTAGACTCTGCAACACAGATAAGGGAATGAAATAAGGTGAAATAAGAAACTGGAAAATTTGTTACAAGAAATTTTCTCTCCAGCTTTTGACTAAGTGTCCAGCAGAAACAGCAAAAAAAAGTCAGAACAGCCCTAAGGCTTTTACCGCCTGAATTACCCTGCCCGGTTTAATGCACTCTATTTATATACACAGTGTATATAACAAAACAATCTGAATGAATGTATAGAACTATTGCGCTTCATATGTATGTTACAGAAGCTACTGGATAATAAAGGCAAACGGCTCTGTGTTACTGCGTGTTTTTGTGACAGTTTAAGGAACATTTGTTCACCTTTAAAGACAATAATATTTTGCATTATTTGTCTGCTTTTGTCATTACAAATTGCGTAACAAACATGTTTTTACTCTGTAGCATGTACCCCACCTTTCCAAATGTAAGCAGTAAATTTATCCCTGGGCAACGTCATTTACCCACATAACCATACATAATTGTGCACTACACAATTTTTTACTTTGCTTGCCGTTTTCATAAACTGAATAGCTGTTTGTTATTCCAAATGGTTAGCACATTTTTATAGTTGTGGTATTTTCCTGGTATTTTAAACAGTCTCTTCTGAAGGTGCTAACATTGGGAATGTCATATTTAGAAACTAAAAAACAGCTTTGGAAAGAATTGGACCCATTTTTTTTTTTGCTACTAATAAGGTAATACAAACAAACTTTTATATTTATTGAGGCAAGCCTTATTGTTAAAGTTTGAGAAAGTGAGTGCATTTGCTCCCACGGTTGATATTACTATACCTTTGGGATTTAGCAAATGCTATATCATTTAATTTGTGACTACTGTGTACTATAGCGCGCGCCAAAAATTCAGTAAGCCTTTCTGATGCGACAGGAATGTAATTCGATCTCACGGTACACCCTTAGGCAAAATAGTGGGAAAAAGCATCTATCTAATAATAAAAACTACATAGTTCTAGTCTTGATCAATTGCTAGATAATGCATTTATGCTCAAACATAAAAATGTAAATTAATAATTTTCGTTTTTAAAATAAAATTTAAAAATATTTTAAAATGAAAAATGGAAAATAAAACATTTCCCTCATTTTGTTTGAAAACAATTACTTCCCTATTTCTTTAAAATTTGACTTTATCTTTTTATGTGTGTATCAGCATGAATTACTTAAAATTTAGATAAGTGTTTGCAATTGAAAGATATTAAACTTTGATTTAATTTTCACAATATATCTAACACTCCAGTATTCGAACTTCGATAGCCCTTATAACCAAATTCCTGAAGTTCAGGCATTTATTTTAATTAAAATAGGCACGTAAAACGCACTTAAAATACTGAAAATAGGGAGCAATATAATTTAAAGCGAAATCAGAGAGTAATATCAATCATTATTAATAAATATAGGTATTCAAGATATTAAATAATTTCTTTATTACATAATTCACTTTTCTTGGTTACAAGTAACAAGAACATATTTTTCAAGATATCAACTGTCAGCTGCTTGTCAGAGAGAACATTTTTCATTATAGAAAAAGAACAACAGAACATTCATCTTTCAGGACATCATGGAAATATTGATCAGGATAAAGTAAAGTAGTTTTGAATAGTCCTGATGAATGAGCAAAAGGTGCGTAGTGTTTCTGATCGAGTTCATTTCCTGTTTAGGCGTTTATAGGGGAATCGGATTCGCATTTCTCTTATTTCCGTACTGAACACATTGAAGGAGCGGTTTATTGTACAGCTGTACCGCTCTTATCTTTATCGCTTGCAATTATTTGTTACATTTATGCTGCTGAGAAGTTACCCCGAAAACAGATTTTGTCTGGTGCATATCGATAAAAGGTCATTCAACTTCCCTCATCTTTTCTATTTCACGGTATTCATATGCCCGAGAAATTCGTGCGTTCCTTTCACTAATGAAGATTTTGCTATTTAAAGAGCTTAAGCAAACGGGTTGGGGAGAACGTTTTGGATTGCTTGAAAAGAAATAAATGTATAACAAGATTCTCAATAGATATTTTTGTGAGGTGAACATGCTATTTAATTTTATACCTTTTTTCACTTCGATATATAGAAATTATTTATTTGCTTTTTAAAATGCCTAAATAATCGCAGAATAATAATAGGCAAAAAAAAGTTAAAATAATTGGCCCTACCGACCTTAATCTGTCTTTTATATATATCCATCCTAATAGAAAATGTATTTTGCCTAAATTTCGGGTTCTGCTTATAACTAGATAGCTGCTTTAAAATAACGTTTGCCCTGGAGAACATGTTTGACTTTAGCACAGAGAGGTGTCATGTGAATCGAACGCTGAATCGAACAGAATTTAGACAAATTAACGCTTCGAGAGTCTGTTTTCTTTTTATCTTAAACATAAAACAAAACCGAAAATATTGTGGTTTTAAGTTATTTTATGAACGATTTATGATTGAAAGATTCAGGGGAAATATTGTATATACAAGATATATTGAGTCATTGCAAAAGTATTTAATCCAGCACTCAAATCTAAGTAGTGATATTCGCTTTAGTTTAGTGGCTTTAGTTCCCTACAACCTGTTTATCACTAGAAACATTTACATTCAACCTACTTGCTTTGATGTGCGTTTTATCATAGAATTGTTTAATAGGTATTGTTACTTTATTAATGCTTCATACAGGATTTGCATGAACCTCAGCTGCAGGAAATTTATGCCAGAGGCAGAGTTTAGCGTCGCACCCCAGGGTTATTAAACGCGTGCCCAAAAGCCAAGTAAGCCTCTCTTGGACCTCTACAAGGGTAAAGCAATGTGCTCTCTGCCATGGATTATTGCCAAATAGAGCAGGGGCAAGCCAGTGATGGTTTTGCAATTTCTTCGTTTCAGCAAGTAGCCCAGCTTCTCTGTGGTACATATAGCTGCGCTGCAACACTTAATCGGTTATAAAGAACGTGGTTTGACCCCTGTTTTGGGTCAAGTGGTAATTTTACTGAATAAAAATGATGAATAGCAATAAGTTTAAAGTACGCAAAAACAGAAATATCAGCAAATGTGTTAAGCCATCTCCAAAACGTTGGATGTCGGTTGAAGCTGTTCCTGGCTGTCCACTAATTACAGAGTAATCGAGGTAATTGATATTTGTAATTTTAAAACAGCGATTCTGTGATTTCTTGGGGTAAGTTGTGCTTTCTGTATATAGGAAACTTCGGTGCCAAAATTCATATATATATAATTAATTATATTAATTAATATAATAATTATATATAATTAAGATTATATAGTGTTTAAGACTGAGCATAACGCCTATAATGTGTAATTTTAGTTATATTAAAATAAAATGTAACATAGCAAAGGATAAAGATGGACTTGAATCTCGCTCTGAGCATGCAAGGGAAGGGCTGGAAAAGTCCGACAATGCAAGTTAATCCCTTCTGGTATGCGGCAGGCAAAGAATGTTTGCCCCCTGGCATAGAAGCCAGTCACTTTTCGCTACAGGTGTGCAGTCGCAGGTCTTTGACATAACATGTAAAATTTATTTGAAGTGAATTGATTGACGAATAGCGTAGCGTGTGCTCTGTCAAAATTTGTCCAGCGGTTAAGAATGGATTTCGGTGATGTAAGCATCAGATTATGATCATGGTGAAAACAAAACTGGCGGGAATATTTCGCGTCGCTCTAAGGAGAAAGCGTCAGTTTTTCTAGGGTATATAAGGAATAGATTTTACCTCAAAAGGGGGGAGGGGAAATTCTCTGGGCCAAGATATGCTGCTGCGTCGCCAGGCAGTAAGAGGAAGAACGAACTAACTCCGAAGTACAAGATCCGGAGTCAACGAGGCTTGACCATTGTGTTATTAAATACCATTGAAGTAGCCCCATTTGGGTGAGCGCAACCAGATTAATGTATTTGCCAAGTTTACCTTGTCAGTGGTTGTTTTTATGGAAGTGAGGCTTAGACTTGAGAGAGAGAGAATAAAGTCCAAGCAGCAGAAATGTGCTTTTTAGGATCTGTCAAAGATTCCACAAAATAAGATCATATAAGAAAAGATTAAAATGCAACCAATATTAAAACAATTAATTAGGGAATGATAGATTAGACTAGAATGGGGGAAAAAAACTTAAAAACAATGACAGAAGATAGAATACAATATATATATATATATATATATATATATATATATATGTTGACATATAACCCCAAAGGAAGATGATCAATTGTAAGACAAAAGGAAAGATGGATAGAAACAAAAATGTGAAATCGTAACAGGCAGAACCGTGATGTCACTGGCAGAAGAGAAGTTTCCTTACAGCCCTGACATGTTACTAATATTCTAAAGACAAAGCAGAAGTGTTAGTTATTTCTGTTTTTAGTGCTTGTTGGCCACAAAAGGAATACATTGTGCCGTTGTATAATTCTCCCTATACACTAGCATACATTATGAGTAAAATTAGCGGAGGGCATACCTTGGTCAACTGCAGCATCAAATGCAGCAGGTCCTAATTTCATCTCACTGACACTATGAATGGCACAGCTTCCTCTGGTACTGGTAGAAGACACAAGTAAAGTTTTTTCTCATGAAAGTTCCATATTTTTAACCTGAACTGCAACTGGCAGTTTATTTCCCACACATGCTTTCAAGCGCTTGTTTATTAAACCTATCTTTCTTGCTATTTTAGAAGCTCTTTTGCCCTTATTATGTTTATTACCTTGTCGATTCATGTCCTATTCTAATGATCTGTTTACTTATATATACTTGTTTACCTAACTGCAGACTAGCCATAACCTAACTTCACTAATTTAACCTGTATCACTTATTTGCACCGTCTAACTTCCTGCTATAATTGCATTAACTGTAAACTAATAAGTGTACTAAAACGTTTATATTTAAACTACAACACCTATTCACTCACAAAACACAAATCACAAGAAAAACAGACCTCCTAACAATAACAAACCATGTATTTATCTCCAAAGCGCTCTTTTGTCTGCCAGCATAGCCAGCACAGCTTTCCAAACAAGAAAATTCCTCTCCTTTCTTGCCCGCTACTTTCAAATGGTACAAATTAAGTAGATCCATGCCGGCTGCTACGAAACATATTCAATGCAGAGGAGTGATTTAAAGGACAAGTAAGAGCGTGCGCACGGATATTTAAAAATCCGTGAGAGCCTTTAAATGCCCACTAGGGTAAAAAATGAAATAAATTATGAAACTACAAATACTGGAATAATTTTTAGATGCAAAAACAAATTTCCATTTTTTTTGTCACATTCAGTGGTGTATTTCTTTAAGGAAGACTGAAATGCTCGAAATGAGAGGCCTAGTGTTCAGACGCTGACCTTGTTGAGCGCGTGGACGCAGAAGGTACAAAAATTAGCCGTTTCACAATCAGTGCTTTTGCAATGGAACTTCCAGTAAATTCGCCCAGTATATTATTCAGAATTGTCAATGAGCATTTTAAAATTGTAAACTGTGTGGCTTTCATAAACATATCCGTTGTCCATGATCATTATTTAAAGGTATTTTTCTTCTTCTTTTTATGCCATCTATCTTCACTCCTTGAGCTTTTACGTAGCCATAGCCTGGTTTAGAGTGTTCGCGTATCGGCTGAAACACATTTTTTAGTGGCAGAATTAAGGGTGGACCGCTGTGTTGCTCGATTAGTTGTTCACTTTCTTCTATTCGGTTAAGACGCAGCCAAAGCTGCAGGGTTTGGGTTCTTTTAGCTTTTATAACAAGACATTTTGTTGGGGGCTTTTTCAAGGAGTGTACCTAGTGACTCAGGTAGTAGGGATGAACAAGCTATGTTTCAATTGTAAGTTTTTTTTATTTTAAAGGTTTATGAGATTTCATATAATTATCATGTTGTTTCAGGTGCATTTTATAATGTATTATCAAGAATTGGGTTGTAAAACCAATTGTAAAATTATGTTTTCCCAAGAGTTAATATACTTTGATAGTAAGTGAGGCAACCGTTAAAATTTATTATGTCAGCTTTTGTTTTTTTAAGCTTTACTTTTGAAATTCTAATCACATTATAAATTCTTAATGCATTATTGCTGTTTTAGATAATTATATTCTAATAATTATTGCTAAACCTTGTTAGTTATCAATCTTCTCTTGTTGAGTCTTATTCTTTGTCACATCTCCGCACCATTTAAAAAGGAAAGCTTATAGCAATCAACCAGAGGATGTCGTTTCAAAATTATTGATAACGGTACAACTGTATGCATGATAAGTCCTTAAATTGTTGACTGCTGAGATTCAGTTTTTTCTCATACCGTTCCTGATGATCAAACATGGATTTTATACGTCAGTGCTGAATCAAAATAACCACTCATGAAGTGCCTATATTAAACTTCAGTATATGTATATAAAATCATGTGGTCGTCACTTCGAAAGATTATGGACATTGCTTTTTGGAAAAGAAAGATGTTCTTCTTGTGGATTTTATAATGTCAGGAACAACATTTACAAGTTACTGTACTGTGAAATATTTCCAAGCTGAGCAGTGTACGGAGACGTGGGAAGGTGCCGAAAGGAACTATTTTCCTTCATGACAATGCATGTCCACATACCGCTTTCAAGGCTGCCAGAAACATTCAGGAATTTCAATGGAAACTTTTTAAGCATCTGGACCAAAATTAGCAGCAGTGGTTTCCATGTTTTCCTCCACTTCAAAATTTTTCTTTGTACTCAAAAATTTGACGACAGCGGCAAAGCTACTGTGATTTGTTTCTTAGATGGCGAATTTTTATGCTTTGGGCATCCAAAAACTTTCTCTAGGTACACAAAGTGATTTGAAGGCAATAGTGGGAATGTAGAAAAGAAAAGGGATATATATATATATATATATATACAATGTGTGTAAAAGCGATAAAAGTTTTCAACTTATTTTTAATTGTTTTATTAATGTCTCCCTTACTTTTGAGATGCACCTGGGATTAACCATTCTCAAAAATTATAAATTTATACTATCTTTAAAATGGTTAGAAAATAAATTGGTTTTTAAGCCTTCAAAAATGTGATAAGCTTTGTGCTAATTATTGTTTTACGAGTGCAGGTAAAACTATTTCAGGAGGGTAAAATATTCCAAGCACTTGAATTGCGAGTAGGTAAAAAAATAAATATCAAATTAGTACTAGCAGCATAAATATCCAGAAAAAGCGCAAAGCATGCGGCAAGTCATTAAGACAAAATTTCGTCATATTATTAATAAATGGAATGGATTTATTTTTAAGCAATCTACGAGCATATACTGCAAAAGTAAAAAAAGTCAGAAGGAACAAGATGATCCCATAATATTAGTTTAATTTGTAATTTTTCCGTTCCTTCAGAAACCTGTCTTTATGAGCATTTTCCTTTGTTTAACAGAAATAACGCTTTATTTCATATTTGTTAACTAACTTGAATGTATATGCTTTTCTACTGAAAATTACTTGAATGATTTATTTCCACTGTCGCATTTATGGCCATTAGCTCACTCTTGTTGTAAAAAACAAAAGAGCGACATTAACGTTCAGGATATTAATATCAAAGAGAATGGGGTCAGAGTTTTATTGTGCATATTTTGTGTTGTCATTGTGATCCCCAAAACAAACTAACCACCACATTTACATAATGAAATCTGTTTATAAGAGCTTTACCAGACAGATTATCTTTCAAGCGTTTAAAGCACACATTAAATGGAACGTTTTATAGAAAACCATAGCATAATGATGTCGGTCAATACAATCACTGAAGTTAACAGTGTTGTAAATAAAATGATACTGTACAACAAGAGTAAAGGCAGCAAATTTCAATATAGAGACCAATTGTTGTTCCCTATTGTTGTATACTATTAATTTCATAAAAGCAATACTATACTTAAGATATGAAGATAGATTCATTGCTGCTAAATAAAATATATCAGCATAGTAAAATAAAAGTTACGTTTATAAAGAAATACACGAATAGGCAATCGGTAACTGAGCAGGTAACTGGAAGAAGGGTCTATTTTCCAAATTAAACTTTTGAAAATGAACCTCGTTACACAAAGTTAAAGAAACCAACTATCCTAGGGTGTATTAAAGTTAATTAACTCTCTAGAGCACAATTACTTCTACCTGGGGAAAGGCGAATATTTTATCTAGCTGTCACATTCTGTAGGCATTATTCGTTTTGGAGTTAGAAGTCAATAAGTGGAATCTGTTTACTATATCCGGAAATTATTTCACCAACGCAAGGCAATTAAATGTTTTGTTCTACTATACAACAGTCCTACTCATATCTTGGAAATAATGCTACAAGCTTAAAAGTAGCAAGCATTAGGAAAACACAGGTAGGTCTTCGAATGCGTAAATGATTCAAGTTCATGAATACCTTACAGACTCCCTGGACACCTAGAAGACCCGAAACTATAAAATCTGAATGTAATATAAACACAATTGATGATATTGTGCAACGAGACCGTGGTGCAATTGCCACACAAATGTCTTCTTCTTCTTATTATTATTATTATTATTATTATTATTATTATTATTGCTGTGAAGCATTAAAGAAGCCGCTTTAGAGAAAAATCATTGAGAAGCAATCAAAACTTACCACGATGAGATGGATCTTAACACCAGGACAACGCAGTCACTCAATGAGTGTGGCTCAAGACTTCATCAAAGAGTTCGGCACTGAGATCATGCCTCCGGACCTTGCGACTTTCAAGTTTCCCAAAAGTGGAAAAGAAGGTTCGTGGTCGCCATTTTGAAAGTGAAATAAACTGAAACTTATCATAAGTATCCTAAACAGACCTTCGTAAAGGGGTTCAGGAAGTGTTTTGAATAATGAATAAATGTTTGCATAATTTTATTTCGTTACTTTGAAAGCTTGTAAGGGAATTTTAAAGAAATAAAGTCATTATGTATTGGTTATAAAATTAGTTCGGATATTTATATACCGTCACTTCACCACTTCCTCGCGGAAGATCAACCGAATACAAAAAACCCTAGTTGCGCTTCCATGTTCAAATTCTCTGCCTTAACCATTATTCAATCCAATTCCATTACCAGATTCTTATTAGTTTTTTGCTGATTTTTTGCAACAATAAATAACAACATGAAAGCATGCAATTATTTAAAATAATAAAACTGACAGACACAGCATTTTATGGGTTTACATAATTAGATCCAATTGAGTGTAACAAATTAAGCGAAAAAAGTGTCTTTAAAAATAAATTCACTTTAATGTATTTTTGAACAATATATGTATGATTGGCATCCACTGCAAATTATATATCTGCGGAAACCTGCTGCATGCTCACAAAGTAGTTTCACATATTCCACAATTTGACACTCGACCTCTCCAAAAATAAAGGGACACCATTAGGGGAATAATATTCTCAAAAATCCTTGTAATAATGTTAAACGAACTATAAAATCATAAGGAAAAAATACATACAGTTTGAAAAAAGAATGATGTTTAAATACGGCGAGAAAGGGTGTGTATGACAAAATATTGAAAGGAGGTGTGTATTCCATTAAACCTGTATTTAAGGCTGATACGGTCAGAAAGATGTGAGAGAATAATTAAAGGTGACATAACTTTTATAATATTCTACCTGCATTTGTTCTGTAATACTTGAGTCGTCCCCTTATAAATTAATGCTTAGTGTGGGTTTGCTAGTGCATGCAATATCAAAATATTATGTATAGGAAAATTATGGAACAATATTTTAATGCTATGTAATGATATAATAAATACTGCCTTGTGCTATTGCCTTTCCTTCACTTTTCATCTACTCCGAAACTACAACTATGGTGATGTTTCTTCGACATTACTTTTAATATTTGTAATACTCTCATATCCCAAGACACCCAAAATTCCACAGAGGTACACAGCTCACTAAGACACTGCAATATCGATATTGAAAGCTCTTCCTTTAAAAGCAATCCTTCAAACAAATTCTAAGCAAACCTTTTTGGACGCATTTTCATCATTGAGAGTGTGAAAGGAGCATGAAATGCTTTCTCTACAATGCCTTAGGTATAGAAAACCCCGTAAATTTGAAAGCTGATATCACAGGAACTCAAAAGTTGGGTTGTAGTAGATGGTATTTGTTTTGTTTATTTTGAAGAAATTTACTGCTCTATTAGCTTTCATGAATAGTTTGTGCAAGATTGCAAAATTGTTAAACTGAAGACAACTGAAGGCAATATTGCGCTCTCGTCTATTGCGTAATAGGTCGCGACTGTTCTTGGTGCATTAACGCATTGCTAACAAAGCGATGGTTTACGTTAGGTACTCTATTCTCAGTATTAATAAAGCTGGCATATGAAGTTCAGAATTTTTTTTCCACTTATCCGGCTTTAGTATTTCAATTTTTTTTCAATACATTGGGTTAAATAAATATTTCGAGAGCAATTATTCTGTGAATTCGTTTCTCTGAAAAACAAAACAAGGTGTATGCACAAAAAAAAAATGCAGTTGAATATAAAAATTTTAAAGCTTCCTGATTTGATAGAAATGATCAGGTAGTGTCCGGATGTTAGAGCAATGTTATATGGTTTTAAACGCGAGCGCTTTATAGCAAAATATATATTGAGCACATATATAAATACTATATGTGTATGTCTATCAATAGGGCAGCTCAGCACATGTTCTATACTGTAAGAGGCTGCGGTTTAAAACCATATAGCATTACTGTGATACGCCTGGCTATCATCTGAGGGCACAGTAGCAAGGTTTGTTTTAGAGTCCAAGTTGTTTTTCAGAATAGCAAATTTACAGAATATATCGATCTCGTTTAGGTGCTTTATTTTAAGTAATTCATTAAATGTAGATAAAGCTCTTAGTAACAACGTGTGCACACAATGTTAACACATTATAATTTCTTATCTTTTAAGGAAATAAGAAAGTAAGGGTTATAAAGCGATTTTTATACAGACAAAAAAAAAGTGAAATGCAACTTTCATTAACAGAAGTCAAAAGTGTGCGAAAAGGGAGAATAGTGGAACGTAAACATTGTGTTAATGAAAATAATATATTATTGGTCTGAGCGTTTCTCATGTCATGCCAAGTGTTACACGATTTCGATACCATGCACAGAATTAATTAAAGTTGGTGCAAAGAAGCTCGAGTTCTTAGGTGCCGAAGTAATGAAGCATGCATGACTTTTAAAGGCGTGCAAATACTCCTGGAAAATCGCTCAGGACACCTGTTCTTGCCAGGAATCGATCCTTACCATTTGAGAGCCAGAACTAAGCACGCCAGACCAGAGTCCTACTCCACTCGATTGCGAATGTTTTTATATTTGTTTTAATAACAACTGAAACTAATGTGATGTTATACCAACACAATAAATAAGCCAAGATGTGATAATCTATTGATTATTTTCTGATTACAGCTTTTAACCCATATAATAATGAGTTATTCTTTGTTTCTTCATATATAAATGTGTATGTTTTCTTTGAATGCTTATTTTTACCATGAAGAAATTAATGCATAAAGAACTATCCCTCAATTTTCCTTAAAGCTTAGAAACAATGAAGCTTGCAAAATTTGAATGAGTTATAAAAAACTGCTTTGATGAAATATTTGTTGAAAGCTACAGAGAATAACTACAATTGAAGACTGCTATGCAGATTTATGAACGTTCTAGGGATCAAGTTCATATATAAAATTTACACGTCAGAGAACATGCACTTTTTAAGAGATAGGAAAAACTGGAAGCTCAGTAAATACACACTCTAAATGCTGTCCAGACAGTGAAGGTTGGCTACGCTTAGAGTTAAGTTTGCTAAGCCAATTAAGGATAGGTTAGCATGTTGGGATCTGTTTGCACAGGAAGACAACTGCCCGAAGTTTTGTTCTTTCCTAAGCAAAAGGCGTAAAATTATAAGCGCTTTGTTGGATTAGAAGAGCTCTTAGGTATCTGAATTAATGTGTGTATATATACGTGAGCGAGCCAGTAATTATGTTTGGTTGTGTTAGGGCGGGCGCGCATATTTAGTGTTTATGCTTCTTTCTTTCTTTCTTTCTTTCTTTCTTTCTTTCTTTCTTTCTTTCTTTCTTTCTCCATATGTATCCGTGTAATGAATGACATGTACGAAAGGCCGATGCGAACAATGCTGTATAAATATTGTAAATACTGAGCAATAAATGCACATTATTACTACTAAAAACACAGTTTTATACTTAAGCATAAATGACATGCGAAGATGAAGAAATTATCGATTATGTTTTGGAAAAAATTACAAAATTAAAATGCTATTGTATTCATAAACGGAGCTTTATGGTCTGGTAGAACTCGTGAAATTAGACGTGTTTGTTTCAATGCAACACATACCTTGTATTCTCATATTTTATACATTTTAGTCAATCATAAAGACTTGAAATATTGTTTTACTTCAAATATTAATTTGAATTATTTTAATATAATTTTAGTTTATTTTACGGGTATTAAAATCTGTTTTCTGAAAATTGTCGTATAATGAATGTACTCAGTTTTTAAACATAAGAACGTAATAAAGAACTTTAAGAATAATAGGACCCCAAGGAGAGGATGCATTAAATGGGAACTAACAAACTATGACAGCATTGAACTGTGAACATTCATCCATAACTTAACTACTTATGAAATGAAATAAAAATCAATTATGTCTCATTAAGGACAAATGACTCCAAAGATAGGGGAGCTTGTTTGAATCTCAAGCGATGAACGAGAAATACAGTAAATGTTCACCCTTACTGGTTATTGTGAACATTTGTCTTGTTGCTTTTGTAAATGAATGCAAGAGAAAGAGACCACTATACATTTTTTCTACTTTTGCTATTGATTGTTCACATTTACCAATGCAGTATGGTAAATGTTGGTATCACTAATCACTTACGAGTGCAGGGTCTGCAGCTTTCCATGTTTACGGGGCTTTAGGTGTTGCAGTGTGCATTTAAGAAAGACACGAGTATGGGACCACGATTCTTTAAAACGTTCTCATTTTCTAATCAGTGCAGAAAGCAATAGCATAGCTCAGAGAGAAACATGTAAATTAACATGCGCGACTGTACATTTTCCATTTTTCACCGAAAGCGTATTGTATTAACAAACCCTCCAAAAATAGTAAACTAAATTATTTTAAAGACTTAAAAGCATTTGTCTACAAATCCGTGTTTTTACTTTAATTGTAACATAAATATATTTGTAACATTTTTTAGTGAAACAGGGGTAGCCTGCAAAATACATCACATCCGTTATCATCGATCACCACAAGAAGTAATTTGATTCAAACTGCACATGCCAGTTCAAACATTGTGGTGATTTCGGCTTGAGACCTAAAGAAACATCAAAATATAAAATTCTGTTTTGATATATAATTAAATGCTAGTGTTATTAATGGGTTTATGTAGTTAAATAAGTGATTAAGCACAGTTTAACCATTAGATAAATGGTCTAAGAGGTTTGTTCAGAGTTCTTAGTGTAGAAAGATTCAACTTGATTATAGAACATTTTTCGATGTTCTTGAAAAATGTAAAGCAACTGTGTTTTACGCAAAAGTAGAGAGAAACCTGCACTTTATAATAGAGAAGAAATTACATTAAACTGGTGCTAGTTTACAAGCTAGCCCAAGAAAAAGTTTGAAGCCCTTAGCTCAACAAGTGGGAGTGCCAAAAATCTTTCGCTCTTAATGTCACAAAACTTCATAAATTAAAGCCCTATAAAACGCTCCCCGACATGAAATTAAGAATTCATTTTTGTAGGTACTTTAAATATCCGTTTATGACACAACAGTCTAATTTTCTACCCTAAGAGGAGTTTTACTTCAATGTGTACGCCAAAAGTCGTAAGAGTAGCTACTGAAGTGTTGAAAATCCGTAACAAATGTTCGAACTCCTCTCCCTCTCTCTGTGCTTCAAAAATAGGAATGAGATATGCAATAAATGAGCGCTCGGTCATAAAACATGATAACAAACAAAAGCGAATTCTTGGGGAATGACATATGAAGTTTTTGAAAAATCCTTTGGATGTTCACAAAAAGGTATTATAGTATTATAGTATTTTATAATTACTATTAATATATTGCGTTGATAGTGCACTTAAAATATTTTTGAAAGAATACATAAGATATAACAAGATCTACACACAGTTACCAGGTTTTGCTTCCATGCTTCCTTTTATAAGTGAATAGTAAAGTGGCAGTTACTAAACTTGCCATCTGGATAAAAATGTTCATCAGCTTTGTGATTATGTATTCATAAACAGCAATAAAACGTTTTATTGAAGAAGATTATTAGAATCAATAAAGAACTTATTTTTTCAGTGCTATATTTATTTTTTTGTGGGACACTGTCCATTTTTTTGTTCACTAATTGCATCAAATTCTGACTTCAATTTTTTGTAGCATCCGGGGGTGCAGTTCTGGATTCTAAACCAATAAACTAAGCACGTTTTGCAGTATTTTTAATAAGCCATTAACTGAATATATTTGTATTATATTTAGCAATTCAACACTTTTATGTAGGTATAATGTATTTTACTAAATTATTTATACTTAACATACTTTAAATCCTATTTATTCGATGATTAATGTTCAGATAACGCTACCTAGTTGAGTGAACAATGTCGTAACTTTAGCAATTATCTTGATATATAGTAAAAGCTTCAACTAGGGGAGAGAGCATTTTTTCCTTTTATTTTCTATGCTAAATTACTAAATAATGACCAATATTTACTGGCTGTAGGTTTTAGCCTGAACTCTAATCTTCATGACATATATTTTCGTACTTCAATCACACTCTATTCTATTTCTGAACAGTCATCTGAAAACAGTCTTCTTTTAGCCACCATCTTCAGCAGGTACCTGGTTGTTAATATAATGTAATCAACATATTTCTGTTTTTAAACCCATTTCTCCAGAATTTTTTTAAATTTATTCAAAGACCATGCAATGTATTAGTTGCAAAATTATCACATTTTCAACCGAGCGCTTCAAATATATTTTTTTAGGGGACATAATAAACTCATAAATATATACCATATTCAATAAAGAATAGTAATATTTTGCAAGTACAATTTCTCGCGCTAAATATTGGCTTTACAATATTTTATTACATCAATAAGTAATGCAATCATTGTTGTCACTTCCGGTTTTCGCCTGCGAAACTTGTTCAGTTCCGCCTATAGGAAAATTAAGGTGAAATTCGAAGAACAATATGCTGGTCTGAAATTCTACTTTCATCTCGACAGATCTTCAGCTGAAGTTTATGCGTTGTTATAGGAAATATTTGGAGAGTTTGCTTTTTCTTATGGCACAGGTCGAAGGTGGATAAAAGTGTTTAAAGAAGGAAGGCTATCAATTTCAATAGAAGGTGGACCGATTCCAGTTTATAATCTAACAGAAGAAAACATTAATACCGCTGATGTCATTGTGAGAGGAGAACGTCGAATAACATTAGGAACACCTGCATAAAGTCTGAAAATTTCACTCGGTACTGCCCACGCGTAGGTAACTGAAAAGTTGCTTGTGCAGGTGAGTTTTAAGATTGCTGCTTTCCGACTATCGCGTGCAGGTTTGCACGCAGTTGAAGACGCTGCTGCAGGAAAATGCGAAGTTAGAAATTACTTTCAAAGGTAATCACTGCTGTTGATATTTTGTTACACCATTTTATTCCTGAAAGCAAATAGCACAGTTCTGGATATCTCCATCATCACCAGCACCAAAAACAAACAAAAGTGGCACTTGCTTCTGCTAGAAATGTTATGTTCATCTCATTTCTGCATTTTCAAAGAATGGTTCACCAACATGTTGTATCCGCACATATAAATGTAACTGGGAAATAACTATAGAGATCTCCCGAAAACCCTGAAAGGGCATGTCACACGCAAAAGACCACATTCACTTGCAGTAAGTTCAATGCTGCACCACGATAATGTACGCAGAAAATCGCAAAAGTTGTTGGTGAATATTTCACAAAAATGAACGTGAAGTGCATCCCTTACCCAAAATGTAGCTCAAACTATCCTCGTGTGACTTTTTCTTTTTCTCCAAACTAAAGAAACATTTTCATGGGAGGCATTTATGATCATCAAATGCAGAAGAAGCGGGGGTGTTTCTAAAGGATTGTCAAAAATAGTTTCCAGCATGTTTATGAAGACTGGTAGAAACGCTGGGACAGTGCATTGTATCCGAAAAGCAATACTCTGAGAAAGATCATCAAACTTATGAGTATAAGTTAAGGTACAAAACAATACGATCATTCTTTATTGGAAACCGTCATATGGGCTTTATATTGAAACCATTTTTGGGCGAATTGACAGAAGAGGCGCATTACGCGCAATTTGTGCCAGATAGCAAGTCTGTGCATATTGCATCTTTCAGTGACTTCGAATTGTTAGTGAGTTGTGATTTGTGGCGTTCTAGAGTCCCAAATGTATATAGGAGGAAAGCTTAAAGACAGTTATCACAAGTAATATAATGAGAGGGTCTGAGATTGCCGATATATTCAAGAACTTAGTGAATGAATTTAACTGGAAACCTCAGATCCTCCAGCGATATTTATTAGGACTATTTCACAAATAAAATAAGAATTTAAATATAATTCCTCTAAGTTTGACATACAAAATTGTAATATTTGTACATCGTAAGCAATCTTGCGACAGAAGAATGCTGATTGTGTCAGTAATGCCAATAATGCGGGCTTAGGAATATTTCATGAATAGAATAAGAAAAAAAGCTATAAATATTTGAAATTCGCGCACAGAATGTTAAACACATGCATAAAATCTTATACTTATATATATTCTATTCAGAAACCGCGAGATTGAAATGGACAAAAGTCGACTATTACAATTGCTACGCTCGATTTTCTAACACCAATTGAGAATATATATAATACAGTGTTTCTATTTTTCTTTGTATTCTGTGGTTTGAAATTCCTAATGATAAGATCAATTTGCACATTCGATGCATCACCAAAACGTTTTTAAGAACCCTCCATTTTGTGTTATGATTGTCGATGCTATCAATAACTCCCCATCGCCTCTAGCAAAAGTGGTCAGTGATACGTGTTCAGGAATTATATTGTGGAGGTATAGAGTTGCCACACTGACCACAAGACAAATGCATTTCGCACGATAAAACGGATTCGATAATTTCACTCCGTAATCAGGCTGTGATTGATCAAAATTCAAAATTTTGTTTCGGTTCATTGGTCGATTTAAAGATGATGTCACATGGGTGAAATAGTCAAAATAATCCGCATGCACTATATGGAGTGATAGAAAATATCTGCAGAGAAATACGTAATCTCAAGTGAGGAGTTGCTTTTAGAATAAATTCGAAGATAAAGATATTAATTGCAGGAGAAGGTGATAATTTCGAGAATATGATTAAACTTACATATAAATGAATATATACTCTTGGTATTTAAGTGCAAATGTCCCTAAAAATTAAATGACAAAGGCTGCATTCTTATCGCAGTCAAAACTGACGAATAGTGGAAGAGGGTGTCATAACAAATCAACCTTTCAGTAATAATGGAAGTACTGTAGTCACTGGGCCCGAGATAGGAATGCAGCAACGCAGGATCTGATAGTTGTTCTCGAAAACGCAGGAAAACTAAAGCTAGATGGTTAAATTATTACCAAAATGATATCAAAAAAGGTAGAAATCAAAAGATGGAGAAAGAAAGCACAAAGCAGATTAGAATGGGTGGCTTCAAGGAGTAGTGACAGAGGGGAAAAAAAGTCTTACATAAAATAATCCTCCTTATGGAACATTTAGCAAATTAAAATTTGGTTTTAAGTAATTGTTTTACTGAAGAAAGCGTGCTAGTGATATAAAATTCCTTCTCTATAGACAAGCATAACGCGCTTGTCATATCAGCACCTAGAAAAAGAATTAGACGTGACGTTATCGTTTCACTATGCGCGATAAAGGAAAGTGGTTTCAACATGGCTCTAGTGCCACTGCCCTACACTCAGCAGATAAAGCAATTCCGGAGAGGATTTGATGGGAAATCCCTTCGGGTTGGAAGGAGGGATTAATCCAGTAATTGATAAACGTATCCCCCCAGTAAAATAAACTGTAGGGAGATAGAGGCAAAAAGAGAACTAACTGCTTTTGTTACAAAATCCACTTGCAATATTCTCGAGGAGAAATATCAGTTTATGGAGCTGACTGAGAGCTGCAATATCGGAAATTATGCAATAAGCTAGCGTTAAAATTTTAAAACATTTTGGGATGTGTATACCAAACGAAATCATGTGTTATATTACATATAAGAGTTAAGAATAATATATTTTCATTCTAACATACTTTTACTTATTACCTAAGCATTAACTTTTAAAACAACAGTCCTTCTTAAACTAATATCCTCCATTTTGTCCGTTTAACTCTTGGGAAAAAACACTACAATAATAAAAAAAAACATACATCAGTTTCGAGTGCACTTGTTTGAACGTTTTGTAGACGTGCATATTCCTTATATAAAAGGTTTTGGTATCTTCTGCACTCGCCTGTGCTCCACTTCTATCTGTGGGTAGTCGACCATTTCTTAGGTCATCTAAAAGTTGACAAAATAGTCGGTGATCAAGAAGAGTGAGGTCTGCATTGCATGCAGGATGCACAATCTGAATGGCTGCATGAGGGCGTAATTTATCATTATTAACTTCTTTTTCTTCTTCAAGGTGGACTAAAGATCTTTGCCGATCACACAGGGACAACAAGCTATCCAACTATTATCTTCTAGGGACTTCTTATATGTGCCATAACTGAGTGCTGTCTTGGTTAGTTTGTCATTCATCATTCAAAAAATATGGCCATACCAATCCTCCTTTCTTTCTAATATCTTATTTAAATTAAAATATTAAATATATAATTAATTTCTAATTTTATCATTATACATTTCATGTATGTACTTAGAAATCTCATCTCAGCTGACTCAATAATAAAATTGATTTCCCTACGTGAACTTCTCATGTTGTTATTGTGGAATATAGGGGAATGACAATGTGGGGAAATTCATTGTAGCATAAAGTTTGTTAAGAAGCAGAAATGGCGGTTGGAAAATATTACATGTACTTAAGCAAAATTAGAGTCTACGCATGTGCAACATGAAGAAGAAGCGTGCCGTTTAACTGTCATAAGAGAGAGGCGAATGTGGAAGCTCGAGGTGAGGGGTTGTGCCACCATCCCTCTCGGGAAACCATCTTAGTCGATGTTCATATGTAAGTGTTAACTATTCATTATAAAGACGATTAATGTCTAAATAATGTTTGGTTTTCGGTGAATGCCCAAGCCTGATATTTCCTCAATATGATCCCGTTTAGAGTCAGGATGTGTGAGATTTATTTAGATTAGTGTTGTGAGTTACTCCCTAGTCCCCAGACACGGCCCTGTTCGTTAAATTAGGTATAGAATGGTATTTTAGGTGAATGGAAGCAAGGAAATCATGACAATAAGTTTAACATTATATATTTTCTAACTTTAATACCTAGTATACGCTTAATTGTCACATATTGACATTATCCATAGTATTTTTAAACATCTTCATATGCAATATAATAGTACGGATAATTAAAATGACTTACTTTATCTGTAGTTTTGTTATTTTTTATTTTTATTATTATTATTATTATTATTATTATTTTAAGTCTTCTAGCATTTTACCTAAACTTTCATTTCCTTCGACTTTGTTTACAGAGGTTTTTGAGTGTTTGTGTGGTACATTAAAACTGATGAAATACGAATAGAAGTTTTCAGTAGTTGCAAAAAATATCTGATCATTTCCAAATTATGTGGTATTTTAAATATACTCGTATATATTAAAAAGGGTAGAAAAAAAGAGAACAGCTTTGTCTTGTTTCTTGATTATCACTTTCATAATGGTTCTTAGTTCCGGTGTCTATCTTAAAGCATAGGAGTGTATTACCGTGTAGAGTAGAATGGCATGCACAACAAAACACTTTTCAACTCTAAGCTTCCGCCTTTGCTCCTTCATGTGTTAAGCTTTATTGACCATTTTTAAATAATCTATTCGTACACGCTCTCCATGGTTGTGTAGAAAGCCTTTGAGAAACTTTTACCATTACAACGAATCGCTCTTCTCTGTTATTTGTTATAAATAAACAGTGGCGGGGCCATATTTATCGAACAAAAGAAGCAACTTTGCTTGAGGGGCGGCTGTTAAACAATTTACAAAGTTGTACATCTAACGTAAAAATGAATACAGTAAAAATGTGCATAATTATTAACTCAACCTGTATGGGCCTGTTTCGTATTCTATGTCGGTGGTAACCATACTCGCCTTCTAAAATCAAGATCACGGGTTCAAACCCGACCAGGACCGATGGATTTTTTTTGGGCGTAAAATACCTAAGTATGGCTTCCTTCGGAAGGAAAGTAAAGCTGTGGGTCACGTGTCGTACATTTACGGCACGAAAAAGAACTTCAAGCCTGAAAGAAGAGGCATCTGAGCAAAATTTATCAGCCGTTTCACGCCAGGAATTGAATGGTACGCTGATGACCTGAGGTGTAAGAATGTCCGTAAATAAAACAAATCAACAACAAACAAATTTTACTCTAATTTTTTAATTTACCTCAGATATTACAATTACGGGGAGTCAACTGCGGGAATTTAAGGGACTTACTAACAACAGATACTCATGTTAGGAGTGAGAGCTGCCATTTACAGAGGTGCTAATAATGTAGGAACCACAAATATCCCCTTTAAGTAAATATTTTTGAACTCGTATTATTTCTAAACTATTAAATACGAAATAAGAATAAATGTTTAATGTTTAATGTTTAGTAGCACAAGGAAAAATTAAGGGAAGAGAAACTTGGATATCTAAAATCCAAAATATTCTACAAGAAATATGCATGGGATCAATATGGTATGAGGGAGAAAGAGTGAGAAAAAGGAATTTGGAGATAAATAAAAACAAGAATTGAGGACATTGAAAAACTGGAAATATGTACTAGTCTTGAAGTAAAAAAATCTCTGAAATTATACAGAACATTAAAAATGGATGGGGAAGAGAAAGATGCATTGAAACCTGTGTTAAGACAGGAAGGTAAGAACTGGTATGGTTTAGAACAGGAGTGGGGTAAGAAATTCATATGTATAAAGCGGAAATTGTTCAATGTGTGATGAGCCAAATAGTATTTGTCATTGTTTATTAGAATGCGAGAAAACCAAGTTTTGGAGGGAACAGTTCATTTTACGAAAGTAGAAAATCTTAACAAATGAAATAAGAGGCAAAAGAAATTTAAATCTAAAGTCAAACGAGAATATAAAGAAACTTGGAAAACACATTGGAAAGGTGAGACAAAAATAGTTATGGAAGGTGGGCAAGACAAATGGTAACAACAATTTGATCACTATTTAGCAGTGACTGTACATTCCCATTACATACTAACCTGATGTTAATTGTAAGGAGATATCGGAGGTATGCAACTCCAAAAATCGAGGGTGATTAAGTGGGAAATTTAAATTTAAAAATAAATAGTTACAGTGCATTGTTAAAGAATTTAGTGCTAATAAATGGGTGATATTTCAGATATCTGCAGATATTACATTATTCATTTTCCTCGTCGTTTTCCATGCATCATCTCTGAAAGAGCTCTATTTTCAGACATAACGCGAAAACTGAATGTTGAGTGACATTTTAATTTTTATTTCTAAGCCTAAAACTCTCCTTAAATGAAATTAGTTCTACTTGTAAGTTATTGTACCTTTTGAAACTATATAATAACTACAACGGAACAATTTAACAGGGGACGGGATGTTATCATTGTAGAATGTCGGTATGTGGGATTCACTTCTGAGTCCTAAACCCAAGATCGCGGGTTCGAACCCGGCCAAGACCGATGGATTTTTTCGAGGCGTAAAAATCCTAAGTATGGCTTCCTTCGGAAGGGAAGTAAAGCCGTGGGTCCCGTGTCGTACATTTACGGCACGAAAAAGAACCTCAAGCCTGAAAAAGAGGCCTCTGAGCAAAATTTGTCGGCCGTTTCAGACCCTGAGTTGAATGGGACGCTGGTGACCTGATGTTAAAGAGCGTCCGTAAATAAATCAATAAAAAAAATCACTTCTGAGTGTTTCACGTAGGTCCTCAGAAAGGCGAAAGTAGCTCACCGTTTTGTTAAAGTAGCACCTTTCTCGTCATGAGAAACACAAAGACGTGAAAGCCAAGCACCTTCTGTCAGATGCTATAGCCTGAAGATTCGTGGTTCGAATTTGGGCATGATTTCGGAATTTATCCTATTATGATTGAACTTTCTGCTCATAGGATACAAATATCTTTATCTCTGAGAAAAATTTAAGAAAATTAAATAAAATAAATTAAAATGCACATCGTTAAATTCTCGTTTTGATTCACACATTACTTTAACATGCCAAATGAGAGAAGATGGAATGAAGAAACAGTGCACTAATGTACGAATCTGAGCTCTAATGTATAGAGACACCGTTGCATCCCTTAGGGAAATGCTTGCGGTAGAGTAACGCAGTTGGTAACCTCTGCAAAGCTGCTAATTACATAATCATCAGGCAGCTTATATTCGGTTACACATCCTCTGAGGAGAGTAAATAACAGAGCATGCCATCAGTGTGAGCGTACTTCTTCCTGGTAGGCATTAGAGATGAGGGAGGAAATTTAAAGTAATAAAACGTATGCATTATCACGATTCGGTGGATGAATGGGTCGAGCACTTAACAAATAAACACATACTGACTTTAGCCTCATCAGTTTGAAGCCCAGATAAATAACCTGGTACCTTTCTGTTTTTATCTACTCTCAATAAGGGAAAGATAAACTAATTGTACTTTTGTGGAAGTTTAATATATTTGAAATTATGACCTTAGCAGATTTTTGAAAACACCACAAAAACATATAGGATCCAAAACCGCTGTAAGTGTTGATAGCTTTTCTCAGGCACTGCGAGGCGTTGCGCCGGGCCACAACAGGGCCTAGTATTGATATCTTCCTTATTCACTGCCAGTTCTTCATCTAAGATCAACGGAAAATTTCAAAATTTCACTACTGCGATCAGAGTTCTGTTTTTGAAACATGATCTCTAAAGTAGTATATTTAAAAATTGAATTGTGCTTGCTAAGTCAAAACCTTAGCAATAAGTCTTGATAATTGTTACCTGAATAAAATAGAATTTACTTCCAATTTATAAATTTACAAATATAAACAGTTTAGAAAAGCTCGGTGTGTTCAATTGTATGGTATTAATGTGTCAAGACGTTTTACGAGCTGTTGGAAAATAGCAAAAGAAACTAACACATTCTAGCCCTCTTTTCGCATTTGCTAATTTCTATGATTTCGACTTTAGCATTCTCATACTCAGTATGCGATACTGATAATAAAAGGCTACATTGTGATCAGTTTTGTTTTCCCCCGGAGTGTTCGCCTATGGGCGAGCGCGCTGCTCATTAGCCGGTTAGCCCGCTCAAGATGATTAGCGGGAGGGTAAAGCAATAAAACAAACCACCATACAATAATACACAAATTAATTTAAGATGCTCATTACTTACCAAATAATATCAGCTGGCAAAAAGAATGCTGAACCCGCAATTGTTGCTTTGATTTATTTACGGACGTTCTTTAACATCTCAGGTCATCAGCGTCCCACTCAATTCAGGGAGTGAAACGGTCGACAAATTTTGCTCAGAGGCCTCTTCTTTCAGGCTTGAGGTTCTTTTTCGTGCCGTAAATATACGACAGACCCATGGCTTTATTTCCCTTCCGAAGGAATCTATACTTAGGATTTTTACGCCCGAAAAATCAGCGATCTTGGATTTATGAGGAATTACGTTTACCACTACACCACCAGGACCGACTGAACCAGCGGTTGGAATCAGTACCTGTATCGCCAAGACCGTGGTTAAAACCTGGATTGGGACAAACACCAACTAAGTGGAAAACGTATCCTAGATAAAGACAAGCTTGGAAATTGGTCCAAGGTCCTAGCAACACCCCTTGCACATCTCTTCTAAAATTAGACAGAAGAGGAATAAGGAAAGTGGTTGTATTAATTACTGAATATGATCACTTCAGGAAATATCTACGAAAAGTGGGACTCTATAAAGATGAACCCACTTGCAGGTTGAGGAATCTGCCTTGCAGACGTACTCTTTCTATAACCAGGGAAGACCTGGGAACAGACGCTAACTTTGGAACCAAAATACTGCAACTTGTTCAAGGAACAGATTTTGGGAAACAGAAGGCGTCTCTTTACATGGGGTAGCACAATAAGTCTTATAGGCTGACGTGCCGGAGGTCGTTTTAAGCTACATCAAACCATCCGTTATCTAATCTAATCTACCAAATAATCAAATCAGGTATTGAAACTGCCTGTGTTCATTCTCCACAAACTTTTGACATCTCTTTAGGAAATTGTTTATCTTTCGCTGCAATTCATTTTGAGAATTCCGGACACTTTTGGTTCTTGTATAACGGGTGGATTCATCTTGTACACGCATTTTTTAATTTACCCCAGAGCTAATAATCGCAGGCTTTTAAATCGGCAGACCTACGGGGCCACAAATCCCTATTAATAACTTTGCCTTATGGAAACACATTGTGAATTTATCTCATCGAATTATTCGCAGGGTGAGCAGTGGCAGAGTCTTGTTGAAAAAGCGCACAATCACGATCCCTGTCGGTTAATTCTCTGAAAAAAAAGGATTAGTATTCATAAGGGCAACAGAATCAACTGTATGCTAAAACAAATTGGTCCTATGATTCTTTCATCGCTGAGTTAACATATATGAATCATACATAAAGAAATATGTGCCGTTGTAAACGCACAAGGCTTAATACGCTTTATGTAACTGCCGAATTAAGAAACGAACAATGCATTACACCCGGGAGCAAATGTGTTACGAATGTGACAGTCAGCAAGGCCAACAAGTAAGCAAGCAGGTTTGCTACCCTCTCCACGGCTCGGCAAACGAGCATATCGTTGTTCTGAGGTGCGGCTATTAATAAACCGCTTGAAGAATGACGACCTGCCAGAGCGAGGAAATAATGCAAAAGATTTTGCTATTTTAAAGTTTTTGACGCTCCTTTTCAACAGCTCCCAGGTTGATAAGAAAACGAATATAATGAGTTAGAAATTCATAAGACTGAAAGCTGAAAGTAATACTGACCGACTTACGATTCTTAAGAGAAATTCCGCTAAAATACATTACGTTCTTACACTTATTACTTACATCTTTTATCTAATATCCCTTCCCTTCTTCCCTTCCCCATACTCTTGTCCTGTCCACCACCAGTATTACTATCGCGTATTCATATTAGTCGGCACAGGTAGGCATTATCCTGAATTTAAGTGAAGTAATCATTCCTAGCGGTGACTTCTATCTTGCTATTCTCTGCAATCAGAGAGGGCTCCGGCTTCATCGAAGAAGTGTTTTGCCCGTTAGTTCTAAATTTAAAGGGCTGCGGTTACTTTCGTTAGTCCAACCCAGTGATCATGGTAGTGTATAAATATGCACAATTTTAATGATGTATAGTATGTCGCATTACTCACTCTTAGCAATACTTTATCCTAGAGTAGCTAAAAAGTAAAAAGTGAAGAATAGTGCTGCGGTATCATAGCTTAGCAGGCCTACATCAATTGCAACTGCTATCAGATTCCAACCTTGTAAAAGTCCATGATTGTTCTTTGAAAAAGTTAAAAAATAATGAAGAAGAATCCACATCTTTCATCTAATAAGACACTGACCTAACGTATTAAAAACGTGCTGTACTATGTATGCGCAGAATATAAAAAATAACTTGCGAGAAAGAGGTTTTACGCCACTTAGTCACAAATAGGAACATCCTTGCCGCAATCGATGATGGAAAATAACTACCGGTCACTGGAAACAACCAATGCGACGTAGCAGTCTTGTGTTTAATGTAGCATTTAGTGGGAGACACAAGATAGATGTTTGCATTAATCACCTGCCGCAAGCTGTAAACAGAAGGCGCGGTTTCGTACCCTGAAGATTGTGATTGCCTTGAGGTTGCACTGACCCACTTCCGGGACGACAAATTATGTGGATCGAACTCTCTGATAACGGATATGTATGGTGTGTTGTATAAACTAGAATAATCTGTATGGGATAGTCTATCGTCCTTAGGTATTTAGAGTTTAATTAAACAAAGACATATATTTAACTTGTGCTCGCAGAAAACCTTAGGTATTATATACATACACCTTAGCGCGTTATATCTACCATAAAAACTTGGCAGACTATGTCTATTAAGGGCACAATACATTCGCTTATCTATTCACTTGATTAAAAATATTGGGCTTGCTTATTCTTTTTACACATAACAATGAAAAACAATAATATCCGAACGACAAATAAAGAAAGCCAGTGTAGTGTTGATGTCCATGTTAATGTTGTACTGCCGCAGAAGACTGTATTTGTACTAATACACCCCACCCATTTTTGCAAAAGACTTTAGTTGTAATAAAACTAACTGCATTCAAATCTTTGTAGATAACAACTGAAATTTTATGAGTAAAAAATGTTAGCATATGAAAAATTTGTTGATTAACTATTATTTTTTAAAAGAGAGAAAGGGAAATAGAATATAAATTAAATACATACAATAAACTGCAAAATATAACACAAATAATATACTTCGAAAAACTCACACAGTATAGACATTGTATATAGATCACATGAAAAGCAAAATGTGCTAAGGTTCCATCTAGTAAATACCACATATATTCGTTTTTTACTAACGAAAATTGATCGACGACTGCGCCTAGGTATTACTGGTAAAAAGAACAAATGAAAAATCTCTATTATCTAAGCCTAAAGAAGTACCCATCACCAAAGGAAGTAGGATGCTGTTCAAAACAAGATTGGGAAATAAAAATAATATGCACACTTACTGAAACAAAATAAAAAACACACGTAATCACCGCATTTACACATAAATTAACAGATAAAGAAGTTACAAGGAATGCAAATTAAATATATTATAAATTCTATCAGTACAGCAAACTGCAACCAATAACTAAGATGTACACACATAACTAGGCAAACCTGCATTTTACAGCTGATGGGAAATGCAAGTGTTTTCACCATTAACCAGGCCGTCCTATAAAGCATTTTACCTTTATCTACTGAACTACTCCTATGTTTTGTCTTTCTCTTGTATGTAAGAATAGCTACAAAGAGTAAAATATCATTCAATGCTTTATGTTTGTTATTTCACATTAATGTAAATTTGTTTGTTTTTACTTAATATATTTAATAAAGCAGATTTTATAATAATTTGTGATTTAATTGAAATTTACATAATTGGGACTTTTAAGTATATAAATATTACAGATCAAGCATTATTTCTCTCTTCTGTGCAAAAAAAAAAAAAAAAAAGATGCATTTTCACACGCGCTATTTGTACCGCGAACCTTAGCTGATAAAGCCTAGCGCGAGCACAGTGCAACACAACTTAGAGCACATCCACTCAGCACGATACAGGGGATAACTCTCATGGGAGAGTCTGTAAAACGCCGAGATGGTATAACTTCTCAATCAAGACTCTTAAACTCAATATGATCTAGTTACATGGTAGAAAACCTGAATCAGATATTCTGATTTGTTCAGTAGCCAATATTATATACAACTATTGTCAACGTACTATTATAAAAAAACCAATTAAAATTCGGTTGCGCAAGGCATGCAACTTGAATTGAGCATAGTCTATTACTGCAGTTAGGTGTCAATTACTTGAATAGATTTCGAGCAACATTTTCCAGCTATTTCGTCTATTTCTTTGTATCGTGAAAGTTTAAGCCAGGAGGAGATCATTCTACACGTTTCGGCCTGATAAGAGTTTCTGCTTCCAGCTCGAAGCAGACACCGCAAGCCAGCCAGCCTCAATGGAGCGCGGGGAAGTGGACTGGGTACTGGGATTCCGCTCTCCATTTCATTCTGTTGCAGGGTTGAAAGTGGCAGGAGACGTGGGGTGGTGATGTGTGCAGTGTAGCAGTGGTTTGCGCTTTAGAAAACTTCTACCCTGGAGTTTGGTGAGAAAGAGGACTCACTTAGGGGCTCGAATTCCTTTGAGGGAGGCTCTGCCGCCACCGGGACTCTATTTATGTCTATGAATTACATTCCCCGAACCATGGCCGTTCGGAGTCTCTTTCACCGCATAGGTGCCCTTAATGCGGCTTAGGCACCAATGGCCAGTCCTTGAACGAGGCTGAAGAACCAGAAAAGCTTCCTCTGTCCCATTAATCCACTCCAATTCATAATTTCGTAAAGGCCTGGAACGGGAAGGAATAAGACGGAAAAAATTGTCCGCTATAGTAAAATGTTAAAAAGCTTTCTATTTCCCAAATGCTCAAGAATCAATATTTCAAAAGTTTTCTTCGTTAATCAATAATATTTCCTCTAGGCTATTCATTTAATTCAGAATATTTACTTGTGAATATGCAAATTATTTCTTCAAATTACAAATAGTCCAAGAATCATGAGAAACATTAGTGAGCTACCTGGGATGAACCGCTCTGGAGCATGCATAGCGTACCTAAGACAAGTGGAAGGTGCTGTCTATAGTAAAATAATTAAAGGACAACAAACAACCCTAAGGGCAATATGCCACCGGCACCAATTAAACAACACACATTATCCAAAATTGTGGGCAGCGGTTGTACAGCGGGAATAATCAAAAGATGGTTTAACTACATTTGGCAGAGAGTCAAAAGAGGTCTGTCTGACGTAAACCGGCAGGAAATAGAAGAATGATGTATGCAAATGTCATCACAGGACCTGCAGAACGAAATTGAAACTAGATGGGATAAAAAGACATATACTGTGGAGCTGGGCATGAAATAGAGGTCGGTAATAGCTTGGCTTAGTCAAGACGGCTGGAAGATACGTAAGATTGTTGACGAGGAAGGCAAGAGAATTTGCCCATAATGCTCGGAACTGGAAGACTGGGTGCACGTTTTGCCTAAGTGCACACACACGGAAGATACTACGATAAAGTTTCTCCTCCGTTTATTTTTGACTTCCAGTAGAGCGAGGCTGTCATGTTGGGACTTGATTATAAATCGAAATAGCTGGCTAAACCTGGGTCCGTTCTTAAATACATAAGTTTAGGGACAAGAAATATCTATAAATATTGTATATAAATTATATGAAAATGTATATGAATATGAGAATTATTGTATGTATCTGTTTCACCCGTGTGTGTGTGTGTGTGTGTGTGTGTGTGAGTGAGTGAGAGAGAGAGAGAGTGATAGAGAGAGAGAGAGTGATAGAGAGAGAGAGAGAGAGAGAGAGAGAGAGAGAGAGAGAGAGAGCTTTCTGGTTAATTTTGTTTTGTTTTTGTTGGAATTAATTTCAGAAATTAAGTATTTTATAAGGGCATGAACGGTCATGCGACCCATGCTACTGTTATGTGCAATATATATAGCTAGTTTGATTGGAATAATAAACACCACCACCACTACTGCTACTACTTCACTGTAAACAGTTTTTCCTACTAAACCCAAACTGGATTTTCCGACCCAGATGTTTATTATAGGTACAATATACTGAGACTTAAATATGTCATGCTAATAAACCATTCCATTGCTAATGGGGAAAGAATATGCAGCACTGGTACATTTGCTACAAAATTATTCTTACGTTGAACAGGTTTCTGACAAATTGATTGTTTGTGTTTCCTACATCACGCAGTTCTAAAGTGAGAAATGCGTTGCAAATTTAACGGCGCCCCATAGTTGTGCTGCTATTTCTACATCGCTGGCGTCGCGCGGCATGCTCCCCAATGAATGACAAATGTAGCAATGTTGACACATCTTCAAAGGACGCTGTGGGAGGGGCAATGTGGTTTGCAGGAGACTTGCTGGCTTTGTGCGCCTCATCCCAGCTCCCTAGTATTTGCTTATACATTCAACTCAGTCGCCTAGCGAGCTGGTTGCATGGGAATAGTAATGACTGCCTCTTGTTTTGTCGAGATAATATGCTATATATAGTATGTGCCAGAAATAATGCTTCTGCTTAGTGTCACAAATTATTAATTTAGTGCTCTGCCGCTGGGTATTTCCTTGTGTGAAATGTTAACAGCAGCATAAGCTGTAGGTCAGTTGTGCAGCCTTTAGGAATACTGAGGAGAAGTAAAGTTTTTGACTTTATATAGTTTTAGCAGTAGTAGTAGTAGTAGTAGTAGAAGTAGTAGAAGTAGTAGTAGTAGTAGTAGTGGTAGTAGAAGTAGTAGTAGTAGTAGTGGTAGTAGAAGTAGTAGTAGTAGTAGTAGTAGTAGTAGTATAGTAGTAGTAGTAGTGGTAGTAGAAGTAGTAGTAATAGTAATAGTAATAGTAGTAGAAGTAGTAGTAGTAGTGGTAGTAGTAATAGTAGTAGTAGAAGTAGTAGTAATAGTAGTAGTAGAAGTAGTAGTAGTAGTGGTAGTAGTGGTAGTAGTAATAGTAGTAGTAGAAGTAGTAGTAATAGTAGTAGTAGAAGTAGTAGTAGTAGTAGTAGTAGAAGTAGTAGTAATAGTAGAAGTAGTAGTAATAGTAGTAGTAGAAGTAGTAGTAATAGTAGTAGTAGAAGTAGTAGTAATAGTAGTAGCAGTAGAAGTAGTAATAGTAGTAGTAATAGTAGTAGAAGTAGTAATAGTAGAAGTAGTAGTAGAAGTAGTAGTAGTAATAGTAGTAGTAATAATAGTAGTAGTAATAGTGGTAGTAGTAATAGTGGTAGTAGTAATAGTGGTAGTAGTAATAGTAGTAGTAGTAGTAGTAGTAGTAGTAGAAGTAGAAGTAGTAGTAATAGTAGAAGTAGTAGAAGTAGAAATAGTAGTAGTAGTAGTAGTAATAGTAGTAGTAGTAGTAGTAATAGTAGTAGTAATAGTAGTAGTAGTAGTAGTAGTAGTAGTAGCAGTACCAGTACCAGTACCAGTACCAGTAGTAGTAGTAGTAGTAGTAGTAGTACATTTATTTACCAAATATATTTGTTACAAACCTAACTCATCCATGTCACACGATTTCTGGGAGCGTATGTACTTTTCCAATGTACACAAACAATTTCAAAATGTGAAATTGCACAAACTAATATTCAACTTTAAGAAACTAGCAGTGTATATATATATATATATATATATATATATATATATAATGAAATAAATAAAATGGTAAAAGAATAAACTATATTAGGTAAAAATTAAATACCCAAATAAAATAAACAAAATAAAACAATACAAAAATAAATAGCTTACACTCTTTCACCCATATGCACAAATAATTAAAAAATATGTGACTTATGTTTCTCCATTCCCCATTTCCAGTTGTCTGCCTCTTTCGATCTGAGCTGTCTCGCTATGTTTAAATATTTACCTACTCCCTCATCTTTCTTCGTATTTGCCAGCAAAGTCCAGCATTGCCACTACCATCTCTCCACTCTCTTATCTTCTTCCATTCCGTTGTAGTACGCTAGAACATGTTCCCAAGATTCTTTCTCCGCATATGTAGGGCAGATTCTCGCACCCTCTCTGTTAGTTTAGTCGTCTGTCACGCGCCTAACCTAAATCAAGCTAGTTCCTGATTGCAGATAATCGTGTATCCTTAAATCTCCACTACGAATAATTTCCAAAGTTCCACATTTTTGAATGGACTTTGCGGAAACTTTTACTGTGATTGAACTGCTGTTAAGTTAATATGTATACCGAAATTATTTCAAATTGGATCAATACTTTGCGAGCTATAAATTATTTCATAAATTTTAGTACGTAAACATGTCGCATAATCAAAATGTCCCACGCGGCTCATGAGTAGAGAAAATTGGTTGGCATATTTGCAATTGGAGCTTTGATCTATAGGCAAAAATTATATAGGAAGTTGTTTAAATAAATTTTATGATAAACTGTGATAATTTTTAAATCTATAAGAAATTTTAATTTTTAAAATTAATTATTTTATAGACTTGTATAGTTATTATTGGTGTTAGCATGTATTTTATCCTCTTCTGCACATTCTGGGAAAATTTAATTGAATTAAAAAAAATGTTACTAGTGGAGCATTTTGAATGTATGAAAAATGAAGTTTTGAGACAAAGGCTGTTTTATATATAAAAGTATACATATAAAGATGGTGATTTAGAAGGGCACGAATGGCTGTAGAGCTCGAAATGAGAGAGGACATACAAATGTTGACTCTGTAGACACCCGATGGTTTAAGGAACCATTTGCAGCACAAAAAAAAAAGGTTTGTATTTTTTAATCGATTTGATCAAAAAATGAGTCCCAGTGTCCCTTAACAATATAAACATTTTGACTGTGAAAGCAATTCATTAGTCATGTCCCTCTTGACTTCAGCATCCAATGAAAATTACTGGTACTTTACACATTATTAAGTTTGTCAAACAAAAAAAAAAAAATCCACAGACTGACACCTAAACTACAAACAGAAATTTTAGTACCTACTAGTGAAGCTTTTGCAGAAGAGATCTCATTTCATTGGATGTCTCTGGATCATCATGTATCAGAGCTGGAAACCTAGGATGTGTTCCCTTGATTGTTTAATGCAGCATTGTCCGTCAATGCATTGAACTGCTGACAGTGGATACGAGCTCAAAGAATTCTGTCAGAAACTTTCTCTGAACTAGAAAACTGGCGGCATTGACTTTGTGTATTATGATGGTGTTTTCTACCAATTTAACACATAGTGTTAAATCAGTGCACCTTGGTACTTTAGTGACCTATGGACTGCTGAATTACAATCAGATATGCATTGAAAGTACATCGATGTGCTGGAAATAGCGAACTAGTAACTTTATAACGCTGCTTCTGATGGATATGATTCATTTGGAAAGCCATACCACGGAAGACGGTGTTACTATAAGGCCATCTATTCGCCAATAAGTGAACCAAACAATATTTTAGGATTCAGGTGATTTTTTTGCTTATTGTCACCAATAGCACTAGCTAGATGAAATGTAATCTAGAAATGCATGGTGCTCCTTTTGAAGGATACCACTCAAGTCGAGGATAGGATCACTCTCGACTGCCTCTGCCTCTACACGCATTTATAGAGTCTTTCACTCATGTGACGTCATTTTAAAATCGACCAAAATGAAAGGGAAAAAAAATTATCAAATCTGTTTTATTACGCAACGTGCATTTGTCTTGTGATCATGTAGGGAATTCTAGACCTCCACTATATAATTCCTGAGCAAGCATCACTGGACCACTTTTGCTAGAGGCTGTGGCGAGCTATTGATAGCAATAAAAACATGGACAATGGACAATTATGACGCAAAATGGAGAGTTCTTCAAAGCGTTTTGGTGATGCATCAAATATGCAACTTGATCTTATCATAAGGAATTCCAAACCACAGAATACAAAGAAAAGTAGAGACACTGTATGCTATCCCTCTCTCTCTTTCAATTGGTATTATAAAATCGAACGGTAGCGACTGTAATAGTCAATTTTTGTCCATTTCAGTCTCATGGTTTCTGAATAAAATATAAATTCATAAGTATAACATTTTATACAAGTTTTAATATTTTGTGCGCCAATTTCAAATATAAACCACTTTTATTCCTATTCTATTCACGAAATAGTCCTAAAACCGTATTTTTCTCTTCTCTATTGGTATTACTGACAATCGGCATTCTTCTGTCGCAAGATTGCTTGAAACGATTAAGTACAAATACATACTTATTACAGTTTTGTACGCCATGTTTAGAGGAATTATATTTAAATTCTTATTTTATTTGTGAAATAGTCCTAATAAATATCACTCGAGGATATGAGCTAACCAGATAAATTCACGAACGTAAATTTCACTCCTTACGATATTACTTGTGATAAATAACTTAAATTGACCAATTAATATTAATCAAAGAGAAATTATCTAATGTCATGAATTTATAATTTAAAAAAGGATAAAATATAAACTTGAAGAAAAGCACAAACTTTCGGGTACATGAAAAAGGAATTTACCTTAATTTACTAATAGTTGAAATAAAATAAGGAGGCTTTTATGTTTAGTGGTCCTCGCATATAAAACTATATTATAACATATAGAGATTACACACAGGTTTAAAAGATAGACTTTTTGTTTAATATTCGACAAACAAAACCAAGTAACTTAGAGAGAGTACGTTACTCGGAATTTGTTGGTACTTGGGAGCCCACGCCTTCAAGTTCACATGCCCATGATCTATTTATTTTCAGTGTATTGATACCATAGCCCTCGACTTTTATCAATGAGCTACTTCACTTCACTGCTATGCTTTTGGGGTATATTTGGAAGTGGCAACATCTACCTTAGGGATTCTCGAAACTACATGATATAGAAATAAGTAAAAATGGACAGAGAGAATAGTGCTCTTGAATAGCGGAATGAAAAATAGCAAAAGTTGTTTAAATGTTGATAATTTTTCTGATAGTCACATACGAATCTTATTTCTGCAAGTGCAAACGAATCTGTTACATTTGGCATGCTTTTTGAGGAATTAATAATGTTTATAAAATACATAGCCCAACATCATCATTGATATTGCTTGTGACTGCATCTTTCCATGCGTCACTCGGCTCTGGTGCATTCTATTTCCTGGAGTGGGTCCACGTACAGGATCGTCAACAAAATTCTGGTTATGAGTTTTGAATACTAAATTCATCTTCTTTCTTTTTATTCTTTTCCCTTATAGAAATAATTACTCTGTGTTTGTGGGTTTAAAGGCTTATCCATATCGATTGCAATTTTATTTATAACACCATTGAACAATTTTAAATCCAAAAAATATTTTTATTGGAATACTTTATGGAAACGTAATATGAATTCATGCAGTAAATGTGTTTCCTCCTATTTCTTTAATTTTGTAAGATTTATTATAAAATGTATTTCTCATTTAAATTATTTCAAAATTTGTATCTTCTAAATCCGTATTGTCAACCCAATCAAGACACACTTATTTAGATTTATATTTGTCTCTTTGGATTGTTAGACGTTTCTTGTTGGCGTTCTTTATTTCTTTTTCATTTTACCTCATGTTCGAGGAAGGGTTTCTTTCTTCAGTATAATGTTATTCTCTTTGCGGCCATGGTTTCCCAAATTGGGGACAGATCTCCAGCAGGGAAAACCTTTTCTTAAGCGGATTTTTCCAGTGCACGGCTGGATGTTGACCCAGGGTCCCGAGGACTACTAGTTGCGTAATCCGGTTTAGTACATCACTAACGACTGAGGGAGTCGACGTACTAACCACGCGTCACTCTAACCCAGTTAGTAACGACTGAGCAGAGTGCTCAACCGGCATTAGCCCTAAGGGGTCGCGCCACGGATTATCGTACTCACCGCATGATGTGGTCACACTTGCGCAGTTTCCCCATTCCGGGTGCTTATTTACCGTAACTGTTTTCAGGAATGTTTAATTGATGTTTCTGAGAAACCATATTTTCCTGGGTAAATGTGGACTTTACCTCTAAATTGTTATACTACCCACATCTCTTACGCTTTATTTATAACACAAACTTTACATGAACAATTATGTAATAGCTAAAACGTTTTAATTTAAGGTGAAAAAACTTCCTGTAGAGTAAAAAAACAATACGTTTGTATTTTTGGAATCTTGGAAATAACAGTTAAAATGTTTTGACGTGATGTTTCATTCCCAAATTAATTATATCTGAAGATGCTTCTTTTGCAAAAATTACCTATTTATATCATTAATTCAATATGCTGAACATACATTTCTTTTCTCATTTTTATTTTTGTTAAATTAAAATTTTTGAAAGGAATTTTTGGGAAGACTTATGCTAAGGATGACCTTCCGGCATGTACCATTAATGGGAACTGAAAAAATTGTAAATAAATAAATCTCTGTCAGAAAGGACAATCCTGGATATTTAACCATAGATTTCTCATTTATGAGTAGATGTATTATTAATGGAATTCTTGATTTATTAATTTCAAATTAATGGGTGTGATTAATAATACTAATTTTTTTCTCTGAATTAAATAATTACACTATTTATTTTAAGGATTATTTTTCACTAAAGATTAAAGATATAACATATTCAATAATATTCTCTGAAACAAATTTTATTTACACAGATTAGGAAGAAAAATTTACTGCCATACTATAAGGAACTAAAATATGACCCAGAAATGGAGAAGTATATTTTAGTTTGTTAGACAAATGAAAGAAAGGGGATATCTGGTTTCGATTGGGAGTTTGGAAATTAAGGGGAATATGGAGAAATATTATCCTGAGATTGTGCTCCACTTGTGAGGAGAAGAAAGATGACATTCATATAATCTTTCAATGTAAAGACAAATGATTGGAGGAAAAGTTTAATAAGTAAAAAATGGTTACGGAGGAATAAAGAAATATTGAAAAAGATTTCTGAAGTTCGTTGATTTGGTTTTTTTATGAACGCTTTTTAACATTTCAGATCATCAGCCTCCCATTCAATTCAGGCGTGAAACGGCCGATACATTTTGCTCAAATACCTCTTTTTTCAGGCTTGAGATTCTTTTTCGTGACGCAAACGTATGGCCCGCGGCTCGGAAGAAAGCCATACTTAGAATTTTTATGCCCGAAAAAATTATGGTAGTTTTTATGCAAGATAAGATGAAATGAAAATGTCCAGTTGAGGACATGTAACTTAGATCAATTTTAGATAATACAGAAAATCTATGTAATATTCTGAACATTTGTATAGTGAGTTAGCTACAGTTCTGAGTAGCGATTAACGCCCGTTTTTGTTACAGAGACACCACATGGCGACGGGCACTGATGATACATGAGATGAAATGATATATATTGGGAAAGAATATTTTTAAGGAAGGAAACGTTCCAGGCCTAAGTTTAGGGTACCTTACCGGCATTTTCCATTTATGAGGACTGAGGGAAACCTGAAAAAACTTCAATCAGGGAGGACGGTCCTGGCGCGATTCGAACTCCAGATTTCCCGCTCACGAGAGCGACCTCGGCCACCCGTAGCGGTGGCTAGCTATTGTACTGGCCATTTAAGCGAGACCATAACATTTATGTGTTTAGTACTTCAATAACAACAATAATAATAGTAATAATCATAATAATAGTGCAAAGTTAATTTGTTAATTAGTAATTAATGAGTTCATGAAGAATTAGAAGAGGAGTGACCTTAAAAGAGAGCCAGTTGGAAACAAACGATGTACCGAGGACGAGTTTACACAGGGGGCACTCTAATTATGTCGTTATTATTATTTTATTTGGTATTGTTTCTGGAACTGAAATAAAAACAACTGTGTTTAATTTAAAATTTAGTAAAGAAATTATTTTAACACACATTTTATCCAGGGGAGTTACAATGACCAGGGCGAATAGGTGACAATCTGTTGTATATATTATGCCTTAGAGTTTTACTAAATTAAAATAAATGTTCTGTGAATGCATTGAAATACTAAACAAACAGATAACCGAGGTGGGGCGTTTTTATAAGTGAGATAATGTATTTCTTAAGCGCGTTTCGAGTAGCGTGTAATTTAAGGGGGTTGGCCTGACTTTCCACCTTCTACTTTAAATGACGGCAATCTGCCATGAATCATGGGTAAGTAATTATTAAATAGCCTGATACGTGAAAACTAGTAATGTAATTATTGAATAATCCCATTTCTATTACTATAATGCATCAGCTATAAATATTGTGACGAATGCAATCATATCTTCCTTAAAGATCCAAAGCATCGTGTAAATTGTATTTCTGTGTTTGCTAAATGAAAATAGGAATTTAGCGGGATAACCAATGTTTATTAAACAAATAATGTTCAAACCGGAATTCAAATTTCATATGTTACGGTAACTTGGTATAAAATTAAATTCAATGTTGGACATAAAACATTTACATTTTATGTAAAATAAATTAAAACATAAAACAAAGAATGCCTTTTAAATATTTTATGTACCTCTACACACGGTTCATATACTGTAAAATGCTACAGAATGAGAGACAAAGAAAACTACCTAACTGGACCTGGAACAGTACCAGGGTAAGTTCATAAGTTTCCGGCCTAACCATTAACCATTTTCTAGGTATGATAAAGACAAGAACTATATTTCACTTTTCAATATAGTTACCCTTTATTGCAATACACTTCTCACATCTTTGAATTAAACATGTCAATCCCCCCCCCCCCAACAAATAGAAGTCTAGTCTGCAAAATGGGCATAAACAGCATCCATCACACTTAAATTTCTTTCCTCAAAGGTCCTTCTTGAGTTTTGAGAAGAGGAAATAGTCTTTGGGAGCTAGATCTGGGCTTTAGGGTGGATGGTCAGCATAGTACTCCCCATTTACTGTGGTGTTCCGCTCTTTGAAGTCAATGAAGTGTTTTCCTTCACATTACCAAAAGATTGTGGCTGTGATCTTCTTGGTTGACTGAGTGACCTTGGCCTTTAGAGGCAGTGCTTCGGCAGGTTTACGCCACTCCATTAATTCTCTTTTGGACAAGGGATCATAGTAGAGGACCATATTTTCATCTATTGCAATAGTGGTTTGCAGAGGCAATAGTGGTTTGCAGAGTTTCTCTCTCGTTGCCACGGCAGGGCTCCAAAAATAACTGACAACAGATGACTCAATGCTGCTTTTGGACTGAGGGAAGAAGTCTAGGCACCCATATTGCACTAACCATATTCAAGTTTAAATGTTCATGAATAATTCGAAGGACTGTTGTTTTAGAAATGCCCAACCTTGCTGCTATTCTGTAACTTTGAGCCGCCGGTCTTCCATAATTTCTCCTTCCACAAGAGCGAAGAGCGAAGTTTTCAGTAGTGAGCATCTCCAAAAGCCGCTCTTCGTCTTCAAAGCTTTCTAGACCCAATCGAAAAAGCTCATTCTTTTACGGTAGAATATAAGGGGATGCGTTCCCATATACACCCTCCAATCGCTGTTTAATTTCATTTGGAGCAAGTCCTCCTTTTGTGAAGAAGTTAATAACAGCTGGATACTCCATTTTGAACATGTGACCATCCTCTACACATAGCCTTCTTTATGCAACTATATCTGAACTGAACACAGCGGAGCTGAAGTTACTGCTGCAATTATTTACTGAACAGATAAAGTATGACATCAAATAAGGGTTTTGTGAAGGCAATAATCCTTATCGGTGAGGCCGGAAACTGATAGTTCTACCCTAGTACATTCGTCTTGTAACAGGTAAAATAACGTAATACAATTGAACAAATAACATATAAACACTTGAAAGCTCTGAAATTCCAATTCTTTATCAAATTAATGCACAGTAACTACCCCAGCAACATGTTAAAATATCCAGAAAATCGAAAACAGTCTCTTTCTTCTGAGAACTTTTTACATGGGTCATATCACTGCGACAGCTCAGAAGAGATAACTTAGCACAGTCTCCGACACGAAGTAATAGGCGTTTAAGACTAGAACTACTAAACCACTACAATTAAATCTTATTTGACATAATCACAGCAACTAAATGTGAACAAGCAAATATTATTAGGCGAAAAGCTTTCGTGTGACAACAGCACAGTTGTGAGATTTTACACGTCGAGAAAACTTTTTACAAATGTGGAAAATGGCACGGTTATGTCTTACAGAATCCAAATGAAAATAGTTTCAAGCATCACACACATGAACCGCTAAAGGTAGACACGAAACGCTCCATCGTATGTCACTTCGAAATAGCAACTGACTTGAAAATAGCTTTCACATTTTTAACACGCTAAAGACACTAAAGTACGAAATTGTTACAATAAATTCATTATGATGAGATAGTTTGACATATCACATGTGTTTATCAAAAATTTAGTTTATTATTGATCAGATTCAGAGCTGAGATTATTTTGTGGGCGGAGAATAGTTTTTCTATAACTGCAAAAGAACCAAAAACGTGGCAGAAATATATGCAAAGGCATATATCAGAATTAGTTCATACTGAAATTCATGTTTTATTTTCCCAGTACGTTATATTTACATAAATTTATAGGTCATACATACCGTCTGCACACTATCTGCAGAAATATGAAAGGAATTGCTTTTATTATGGGATCGGTGTTCAGGTTTAGGATTGCACCCAATTTATTGGTACCTCCTAACTGCTATCTAGAAACTTATAAATAAGACACATGCTTCAGAAGACCACTTAACAACGAACTACTTGCTACAATACTAATTAAAATAGTTGTATTAACAAAGTATTGAATAATGTCGAGTTCTTGTGCTGGAATATTGTTCAATATTGATACCTCTTAATATTGAAGATATCGAGGTAATGATTGTAAAGTTATATTAATTATAAGCATTTCAATAAAATTATTAAATATTTTGATATACCTATTAGTTCTTCAATATTTCATTGTAGCTTTCTCTAATTCATATTTGTACGTGTATATTTGACTATTACTAAATTTAAAAATAATTTAGAAGAAATCTGTCGTCAAACAAATTCATTTTACCCTTACAGAAAGAGTCCAAGATTGTTTTAACAGTATATTTTAATAACCAAGATGTTCAACCGCTTAGGTCAACCTTACAGTATATTTTAAAGCTGATTTTCCAAATTGTTTTAATTATTAATTTTAGATATTTGAACAATTACCTATAGCTCTAATTTCAGAACAGCTAAATATGTTTGAAAGTTTCTGTTTCGACTTATAGATATACTTTCGACGAAAAACTAAAACAAAAAATGTACTGAATTGGATATTGGTTTCTAAGCACTTCTTCCATTATCTCGTTTGTTCATTCCAAAGGACTTTCCCTTTTCCTACAGTAGGATGTTGAAACCATAAAGTTGGAAGTCATGACTGAAAGCACCCTTCTGTGTTTTTTCTTTCATTCCTTCTCTACTTTATCCCGTTTGAGGAAATGTTCCGGTAGCAAAGTGAGTTGATGTAACCAGAACGTGTTCAGGAGATTCGCCCAAAAGTAATTTTAAAACCTTCTCATGAATCTGTAAAAACATTGCAGAAACCTTTTAAAGGCAATTTACACTACAAAGAAATCATCAGATCCATTTATCCTTTAATACACTTCAAACGAACTCTTTGGTGCACCTTCTCTTTGGTCCATCGCCATAAATCACTTCGGAATAATCACAAACGGCTTGAATAAAAGAACGTTTGGGAGAGGAAAAGAAGGAAATCAAAATAAAATTCCACGTGGGAGCTGTTCATCATTTGCATTGAGCGCCACGGAAATGGAACGCTGTGTGGTAGAAGGAAAAGGGTAGGGGGACTGCAGTTCAGTTCTTCTTATCTCCTCCGACTTTCGCTTTCACATTTTTAACAAACTCTACAAACTTTGATTTTCCGCCTAGAATAGAGATTTCGCGTTTTGAAGGGCACATGATGAACCTCTGACGTTCTTTCTTGTTATAAAAGTGAACTTTAACATTGTAATGCACAGTTAAGGTTTCTCGGTGTTGGCCTAATGACCTAGATAGGAAATTCATTATTTATTCTTCTGAATATGCGTGAATGTTGAGTCAACAGACTAATAGGTTTCATTAATTATTTTATATACGATAATTATGCATATTCTTAGTTGTTTGTCAAAATCTTTAAAAAAAAATGACACATTGAGATATTAGTTGCATAGTGTCAATTACATCATTAAATTGTTTTAGTGCTAAAATGCTGTCAAAAATCTAAATATTATGGTACGATAATATGAAGGAAACCATTTATATTTATTGAAATTAATGTTCATTACAAAATACATAGCTAATTATACATTTAATGAAAACGAATAAACTAACATTAGCTACCATTTTAATAGTGTTTAATGCCCATTTTAAAGCTGCCAAATAAATTAGTACAATTTGATAATATTAACCTATTCTGTCAACATAAAAGTTTCTGCAATAGCCAATAATTTTACTGTTCATCCAATTAATGACGTTGTTGTATTTCTTATCAAATTTTTTGGGGTACTGGTAGTAATTCAGATAATTCAGCGTGGACTAAAATTTCCTGGAGCAAATCCATCTTCACTAACAAACACAATAGATAAACGAACTAAATAATTTCCGTCGACAATTTTCTTACAATGACGCCATAAGAATAATAAAACTGCCATCGGCTAGAAAGTAGTTCATTTGAAAATCGATATTAACATTCATTAAACTTTATTAATAATATATGATTATTATATACAGAAAGAGCATATGAAACTGGATTACAATAAACGTGCTTAGGCTTTAATGGTCGTCACTGACAATCACCTCAGAGATTATCGAACGTGCGACCATGGGAAACAAGGTGGTCGGTTCTTCCTACCTATAAAGTTATTCTCTGTACAACAAAGTATTTATTTGTAGGTAATCAGTTGATTATATTTCAGACCTACAACAATATGATCTATCATGTATAAAGAACAGTTGAGAGAATTATTATACATGGGTGGGAGTTAAAATTTATTTGAATAACGCATTATTTTCTAACCGGAGGTAAAACTAGACTTTGATTTTGAAAGACGGAAGAGGCTAAATTAAAAACTGCAATGAATATGAGTAGGAAAATGAAAATAAATGAAAATAACAGGGAAGAACATGATAAACACAGAATTCGTTAAATGACATATTATAATATAAAAATAAACTAGTAAACAAAACTTTGTACGGCAGGAAAAGGCACTCGTTTTTTGGTATTTTATATTACATTGAAGCCCAGATATTTATTTTAGATGTTAAAGCATGGAAATTTATTGTAATTCTCATTGAAACAGAGCATAATTTATTAAACATTGGGACAGGTCCTCACACACACGCATGCCCAAGAGTAAATATATTTATATAACTGAAATAATAATAGTTATTAAATATTTTATAGCCTGTAGTAACAAGCAGCAACATTTCATGTATCAGAAAAATGTATTTATCTACCTGGACGTATACCTCCTTGACGATAGGGAAAGGCTGCCTATTGTAATCTCTTGTACTACTCTCACTTATTGATAATGGTTCTAGCAATAAGTATATCTATTGAGTCAAAACTAAGTGCATACAAGTGTCCGGCATGAACCAAACAATAAATATTTTGTATCTTTAGTTGCTGGAGATGCTCGGAAATTAGTTAAAGATAGCAAAGGAAGAAGGTTGGCGATGACGTCATTACATCGCATGATCATGAGCTCCCCAATGAGAAGTCAAAAGAGTTGATGGAATTAAAGTGAGCGCGGAAGCAAAAGAGCTCATGCATCAATAATATTTTAAACCGTGGGCGCATTCTGTGAACCCCGTGAGTTCTCACGAACACGTGGGGACACTTTAAGATTAGTATTTAAGTGGAAGACAACGCAGTCCGAGAGACAGTACAGCAATTCACAGGACGCAGTCTCATGTACAGAAGGCATCTCCAGTACGCAGTTACAGATACAGTTTACGCATATTCTAGAATTAAATTCAGCAGTGTAGGCGAGTGAAAGATGAGAGCCACATAATGTAGTTTTAGGGCGATAGATGCAATTTCAGGGGACGTATGTGGGTCGTGGCATTAATGTCAAAGAGGCAGGCCGACAACAAAGTGACGTGTGAATAAATCTTCTAGGCGTTTAATGAAACAAATGATCTTATGATTCTTCCTTTCATCTTCCTTCTCCTGTGACTACGACAGCACCTAAGGCGATTTCGGGTCCCTGAAAGACCCAGGGTACGAAGCGGAATCCCCGGTTAAATATCCAACAACTAAGTCGAAGCACCTTTAAAAACGCTACAATATATATAAATTCATAAAAAACACTCAGAGTGAAATATAAAAAAGTTCACATAAAATTTCACACTAAAAACCGTAAAATTGAACACTAAAACCACACGGATATTTCGAGCTTGGCTCTTGATCACGTGATGAGAATGAACTCCTTTTTTTTTTTTATCAACGTGTAGACACTGATTCAAAAAACCAAGATGGCTGGTATATTTAGCTAGTAGAAGAACATGTACCGAACAGCGACGAAGCCAAAAATGAATGGGGGAACAGGTAAAATGGGCCATTGATGCATTAAGATAATAATAATAGTAGCTGAAAGGGATGCCTGTAAAGTTCGCTATGGATCACAAAAGAAAAAAGTTGTATAAGAGAAAAGAAAAGATAAAACTAACAAATGGAAAGACTGACAACACACAAATAAGATATAAAAATGAATTTCCTATACGAAATAAATACTATTAATGGAGTAATAAAAACTTCTAAAAGCATAAAAATTCATAAAAAACACTCAAGAGTGCAATATAAAAAAGTTCACATAAAATTTCACATTAAAAATCGTCATTCTCATCACGTGACCAAGAGCCAAGCTCGAAATGTCCGTGTGGTTTTAGTGTTCAATTTTACGGTTTTTAGTGTGAAATTTTATGTGAACTTTTTTATATTGCACTCTGAGTGTTTTTTATGAATTTTTATGCTTTTAGAAGTTTTTATTACTCCATTAATAGTATATATAATTCTTGTACTATTATCCAGATAAGAGTAAATTAGAAAAAAAAAAAATCTCCTGACAAATAATTTTTTGATTAAGTGCCTTTTCCAGCGGGACAAAAAAAATAAAAAAATAAGTAGAAGCTCAAATTACCATACAATTTTTGCTCACATTTGGCAACTATAAAGTAATGCTTTTCAAAATCTATATTGGATAATGTAAGTAAATTCTGATTCCAACTAGCGTTCCGCACACGGGCGGCAGAGAGCAGTAGCATTGCATTTATAATGTGTGCACCAATATCGACGAACTACATTACGCTGAATGATGAAGGTGAAGATGGGGATGAGATGATGAAACAGCGGCAGAATGACAGTGTAAATAGGAGAAAGTCTTTCCAGACTCCTCTTCGTCCGCAGGGATCGAATCCGGGTGCATCAATAGGAGGTGAGCATTTAAACTTATTGGATTATGTAAAATACAGAGAATTAGAAATGTTCAGGTATGAAACAGTGGTTGGGAACAGGCTACCAAGAACTGTTTATAGATTGGATTTAACTTGGAAAGAGGAGGAAAGACTGACATTGGAAGAGTTATGAAAGAGAAAAGACAAGAAGATTTGGATAGGCATGACAGAACAGAGTGTAGAAGGAAAAAATGCAGTGAACTTTGGACTTAAAGTGAAAACCTGTTTTAGAAAGACATTTTTCTTTAAAATTGGTCATATTTGTTCATACATGAGGTACTTGTTTGCTCAAAGTAATGACATTATCCAGATGATTTTGACAGATTTTCAGTGAAAGTTCTGATTTGTTGCTTCTTTTCACAGTAACTCCAGAAGAGTGTACCATGACAAACAAAGAAGACAAAGAAGCTGTGGTTACATGGGGAGGAGAATATGTAATTTTTTCAGTCCCGCAGCTTGTTGTTTTCTTTACATAATAAATTTAGTTACACACCCGCTATGTTCCATCATAAAGACAAGTTCCTCTTTCTGTACGGTTTATGGCTAAGCTGAGTTGGTTGATGAACATGCCACAGAATAACCGACAGCAAGCAGATTAGTAAAAATATTAAATTATCGAATGAACAAACTGCGATGCGCGATAAAAGCCATTTCTCCTTGAGAATGCAAGTCATGGCTGGCAAGATGCCTCTCCCTATCTCCTTTGTGTTCCTTCCTACCCTTTCTCCCGATTCATTAAGAGAAGGCTTTGTTCTTGTTACCCTCCACAAATCCGCCAGCACTGCTAAGCCATATCAGTGGCGTTTTACACGCCAGGGCACACACTACCTCTTCTATTTACGTAGTGCAGTCTGTTTCTCTGCTTTGCCACTCTTTCAAGATGCTGATCATATCTTCCCATTTGTCTGTGTGTATTCCTGACAGTCTAGTCCTGCAGAAGTATTGCCTTGTTTTAAATTTAAGCCTTCATCTCACCTGACTCTTTGATTTGTATTATAGGGAAGATAAATTTTGAAAAATAAACAGGTGCTACCCATATACAACAAAATGGTAGTCCCTCTATAAATTGCGTTCATTGTCCAATCATTTACTGGGATTTGCTTCAGAAAGTTAATAATAATCAACACCATGCAGAGTCATAGATCTGGTCACAAACTTTGAAAGCAGTGGTTACTATATTGGCTTCGAGGAGGAAACGCTTTTCAGAAAGAAATGTGGTAACAGGATGTACTAATAGAGGTAAGAGAAGATAGACATTCTTGATCCTGTTCGTTTGTAGTATGTTTATGCCCTATTCAATGTAATAATGCTGGTCATTCTTTACGTTAGTTCTTACTTTACTGGACTGCGATTACATACATCTATGATTCCCCCTATCTCAGCCTCAAGGAGTTATAGTACATCTAAGAAGTGCCCCCATGTCTGAAATACCCGCTACTTGGCTACAGCTCTGGTTTACTACAAGTGAAAATCTGGCAGTTGCGGTGGGGATATCTGGTTGACTAAGCGGACATTTTTACGATTTCTTGTAGTTTTGGGGAATCTGTGCTCCAAGGGAGAGGTACTCTGCGTCTTGAAGGTTGCCCGGTGATGTGCCTGTTGACGGTTGACAAATGGGGCTTGTGGCGTCGCAGGGTTAATTCATTTTCATATTATTTTTGCACTCCTATGTTATTCTTCACTTATATTTTGTTAACAGACGGCCAACATTTTTTTCCCCTTTGAAATAATATATTGTATCCTTTCTTACATCTTCATTGTAATTTATTCATACTATTCTTATGAAAATGAAACAATATAATTTTAAGTAATTGATGTTGGTAACAATTTTAGTTTCATTTTACCTACCTGTTGATCCAGTATTTTAATTTGCATTTACATGTTTGTGTCTTTAAATTTGAAGTTATTTTTAACTCGTGCTCTGAATTATAAATATTTCATAATTTTCAGTTTTAGTGTGCTGTTCAATTGCAAACAAATTAGTTCAAGAACTGCAGAGATTAAACATTTTTGAAATGCTGCTAGAAATTTATAACCACAGTTAATGACAAGTCCTTTAGGGCAACGCAAATGTAGATCTCGTGCATAATAAATCCATTTCAACTAAGGGACAGGGAATGAACATGAATATTGGTATTAATGACAGTAATAGTGACCGGAGATGAATAAGTAAATGAATGTTAAAATAATTACATATATACAATAACAGTACCACTCATAATTTTCTAATGCTTGCTCCCATCCTTCTATGCTTAAATTAGGTCGTTCATAAATAAATGGCTGATTTTACATTATTAATTTAACGAGTAATATAAGTAAACCCGATTTTGAAATAATTCCTGACAAACTTGGGGGGGGGGCGATTTTTTTTGCACTGAAACAAGTGAGAAAGCGATATAAATATACAGAATTAGTTAAAAGTGCTGCATCACCTAAATAACTTTTGATCCATGCAGATCAGCGACATTAAATTCAGTGTGTGGGTAAAACCGTATACTGAGAAATGAAAAATGATACTACCGGTTATTTCTACTTCCAGTTAAACTCCAACTATCTTATTTTATAAGGAAAATCCAATTAATTTTACATTTTCGAATAATGTTTATTAACAGCATTTCAAAAGTTAGCCACAATAGACTCTTCTGCACAAATTTATCGCTTAAATAAAAAAAGTGCAGCAAATAACACAAAAAAATAAAAATAAAGAAAGCTAGATCATTCTCTAAATTCCGCGATGAGACTGTTTGACAATGTCACAGTAGATCATAGAAACCATTTAAGAAATGACTTAATCAGGCTTTAGGAATGTCTTGTACCCGTTCTATTATTCAGTTTCCCAGATCTTCTACTTTTTCGATATATTATGGTTTCTAATGGCCTCACAAAAAGAAGTGCAAAGACTACAAATCGGGAATCTTGATGACCACATCATATGACCAGTTCATCGTTGTGGAAAAATCTGGCCTAAATGTTGATCAACATTCTGTCCATAGTGAGGTGGAGCTATATGTTGTTGGAAATACATGACATCTCTGGGTAGCTCACGGTTGACTGGATGTGGAAAGAAATTTGCGATAGGCACTACTGCATGATTCTGAAGTTATTCTAAATATCTATTTGCGTTTAGCGTTTCTGTAAAGAAGGAAGGAGCAATGATATGATCAACAACAATAGCCCAAGCATTAATTTTTTATGCATACTATATGTAGTTCTCCTCCATTCATTGTAGCTTTAAGTCTGATCAGTATCGGCAGTTGTGTCTGTTGGCAAATCCACTGAGACAGAATGTGGCTTCATCTGAGAATAGAATTTGCCCAAGAAAAACTGGCTTGTTGTTAATGCGCTCCATCATTAATTCAAAAACTACAATCTTCTATCCAGGCACTTTAAAGGGTTTCATCACGGATCTTTGGCTTGTATTTGATTCTAACTAGAAATTTGTAATAGGGACTTTTGGATTTCCTTTCTCACGGAGGAGAACATACAATGAAGTGCTCTCATTAGTTGCATTTTTCGGGTGACCCGAACTTAGTAAGTCGTTTTTGCTTCCAGTTTCAGTAAATTTCTTTCCACTTCTTGTCACTGCTGCATGTAGAGCTGGATTGCAACCGGATGCATATCATTAAATAAATTCGCCACCTTTTAAAGATGTCAGTGTGTCTCCATAACTAGCCATAATTAAAATTAGAATTCTTCCCCTTTCGATAGGGTTGTTTAACACATTAGATGTCATATTTAATCCCCCAAATAAGATGCTTCTGTATCAGTAAACATTGATTTAATGAATAAAACCAAACGGTATTCATATTATTACTGACAAAACATAGTAAACAAAAGTAATGTTTTTAATTCGTTTTCCTGATTTAGCAACAACAAATTTGTACAGAAGTATATAGTGTGGTACTTTTTGGAAATCTCTCAATGAGCATTATTCGAAAATGAAAAATATATTGGGTATTCAGTTTAAGTTTGCTAAAAGAATAATAAACTTTTATCAGACAATTTAGTGATGTTAACCAAACCAGTCATTAGACTGAAGTACCCTAGATTGCATTTTTTTTCCATGGAAACATTTAGCATTTCTGTAAATTTGTGTTAGTCAATATCTTGCGTTTGATTTGTGCTACAGATAACCGTAGCAGGATATTCATATCATGAACAGGTATTAACGGCTTTTATATATGATCGTGCGGCAGGCAAAAAACTCTTAATAATTCGAAGATAATAAGGATACAAGGCTGATAATGGAGTATCCTCCATATGACATGCAAATACTAACGTAAACTGGGTCTTCTTCGGAATTCTATAGATGGATTTCTTCCTGGCCAGCTGTATGAGCTACTCTGTTCCTCAATCGGCAATTTGTACTACTACGGGTTCTGTCTCTGCAATTCAAAGATAAACTGCAAGAAAATTTTATGACTTGGGTTTAGGAATGCCATCTCATGCAGCCTTGCAGCCTTGAGTTCATTATCATTCCTGCAGCCGTACATAAAAATCACATATTTCTGCTCAAGGTGTGAGTATTCTGCCATAGTTAGCGGTTAAAATGTAACTAAGTGAAACATGAGAAACTAACTAACTATGAATGACGAATGATAAACATAAACAAGACTCAAGTGCAAGACATCGCCAACCTGGGCACAATATGCATCAGATTAACTTGGTATCAATAACATCACTCGATTGTGATTGAAATTATTACTTTAACAACCTGAAGTTGTTGATATGTAACACCTGAAACGCTTTGAATGTTATCTTTCAATAACAACTCACAAATAAAGTATTTATGGACAAAAGTTTTTGTGCTCCCCCCCCCTAGTTTTCGTATAAGAAACTCGGCCTCCAAAGTTTGTTGCAATATTTTGTAACACCCTGTACATGTACTCGCATTTTATCTTGGCATTTTATTTTAAAGATTAAACATGTCCTACTCTATTAGTGTTACGATTGATTATGCTTTGTTGTAGTAAGCGTCTTGTAATTATATATACAGTGTGTCTGTAAAGTCAAGGTGCAGTTTTGAACAGTCACACAAAAGCAACGAAACAAGATGGAAATGTGAAAACTTCACCAAATAAAAGAAAATATTTCCAGATTTGCACAACTGTTCAATGCAAATCGATGTGTTTCCTTTTGTTGCCCTATACACATCTAAATGGTACTCTCATCCATTCCACACACGACAAAGGGTATCAGGAGTAACGGAGTGAATAGCATCTCTGATTCTCTCTTTTAAATGATCAATGTCGTTGACAGTATGTGTACACAAGTGTACAGTGTTCGTATCAACGACATTGTGTTGCTTTTGCGTGTCACATAGTCCCAAAAGTAAAATTCTAAAGGCGTTAGGTCCGGCGATCGTGGTGGCCACAATTTCCATTCGCCCCTTCCTATCCACCTTTGGGGAAAAAAATTATTTGTACAGAAAGTCACCAACAATGTTTGCGTAGTGTGGAGGAACACTATATTGTTACACCTTCGCCTTCATCTTGAATTTGTGGTACTGTATACAATTGCAATATGTTAAAGTAGTTGTTTAACTTCACTTTACACCGTGCACAGCTTGACTAAATGCGTGATTCGTATTGAGTCGTTACCTGGTGCTACAAAATTGAAATTATGCTTCAGAAACCCTTTGACATACTCTTCGATGTATCGCAGGTTTCATAATTTGGCTTCATTTTGTTTAGCCATTATAAGTACTCAAAAATTCATTATGACTTTACGGACACACTGTATTTGGAAGCACACATTTGTGTATAATTTTCTTGCACGAGTTTAAATTGGACACACTGCCGCGCAAACCGCCTAAACCATCATAAAGTATGAAAATAAGGAAGCGCTTAGGAACACAGCGTTCAGCCTTAGAACGAAAGGTTTGGAATTTCAGCGTTGTAGATTTTTATTTGTTTATTTAAGGACGATCTTTAACATCTCAGGTCATCAGCGTCTCATTCTAATCGGGGCGTGAAACTGCCGAAAAATTTGGCTCAGAGGCCTCTTCTTTCAGGCTTGAGGTTCTTTATCGTGACCCACGGCTTTACTTCCCTTCCGATTTTTACGCCCGCGACCTTGAGGTTTAGAAGGCAAGTATGGTTACCACTACACCACCAGGACCGACATCGCGTTGTAGATGAGTAAGGTCATGGGCATCTATGTAAAGTTGATTATGGTTAACTAAGGAAAACTGTTGACAAACTATTCGAGAATTTGATGAGGAACTCAGCCTTGCACATTCCAAGTGTTTGTGATTCACCAAAGAAAACAGAGAAAGCGAGAAAAGTTTACCTCAAATGAATTAAACAAGATAAAAAACCAGGTTGTTGATATGAAGTCGGTTCTTCACTGCTTTTCATCAACAAAAGTGACTTTTTGTAACCTGTTATAAAAAGTGAATTCTAATTGGCAAATGCAAAAAAACTACCACTAATGTTGAAGTCAGATTAATGACGGAAACATTGCGCAAAATTAAAATTACACTAGATGCAGGTTTTGCTCGTCTGTAGATGGTTTAATATATTACAATAGTTTGCATCGTGGCTAACCAATTAATTCAGAGAAGTCAGAAAGGTCAGTAAATGCAAGGAAAGAACTTCTAGTTCAAGTCAATATAAAAGGGCCTATATTTCTTCATGATTCAGCAAAGAACGCTCCAGAACCAGAATGAAATGGGCTGCGAAACTTTACCTTATCCAGTATATTCCCTCTGGTTTTCCCTTATTACATCTGGACAGTTTCCTGAAGAATAAACTATGCAATAACCAAGAAGTTGAGATGGAATTTAAACATTTCAATGTTACTAAAAGGGACGATTTAAAATATAAATGTGCGAAATAAACTGCTACTAACTGTCAAATAAAAATGTATTAATATTGATGATGAATATTAGTTAATTTTTAATATATTAGTAGCTTTAGTAAAGTTTAAGTCCCAAAACCGTCATTAATTTCAGAACGACCAAATATGTGTTGTGATTTTTAATGTATCGTAAAATTATTCTTTCTTCAGGATGAGTAAATTTTTAATTTGCAGTAGTACGTATAAATCTTTAATAACTTGGTTTAAGTTCTTTTTGTCTATAATTTGTGCAGACGTTTTTAAAAGGAACTGAAAAATCTCTATTATACATATACTTTCTATAGTCTATTCTATGAAGCTTGCCAAAAATCTTTATGTAATCAATTACACACGTATCGATTAGAAAATTAGCACCAATCTTTTCTAAACGCATAGATGCAGATTACTGTCCTAAAACAAAAACTCGACATATTCAAAATGTTACCCATGAGTCTATTATGTTTATACATAAACATAATGTCCAAGAAGTGGACTTAAAAAGGGGAAATGAAACGATAAAATTTATAATTGATATCAAGGATATCTTCTGAGCATTTTATTCTAAGGTGTCCGGTGTGATTCCGGTTAGAGCGTTTTTGTCTTACCTTTAAAAATCAATAACTACATAAAGAGTGCACACAAAGGAAAATTCACTTTCTAACGAAAGAGTTGCCATTAGATCATTACTGTTACGTTGAGATACATTTTCAGGAATATTTATAATATGATTCTTTGTGCATTAGATACTTATATTAATAAATTATTTGTTTTGGCAGCTTATGCAGGTGATACGCGGGTTTCTGAACGCTTTGTACTTCAATTACAATTTTATTAATTAAAGATAAGTTTATGATAGCATTATATATTTTTATTTGAACTTAGTGTGAACTATGTCGATAAACATCCATTAACGAGCTAACCCGTTTCCTAATTCCGCCAAGCTCTCCAGTTATACCGAACTTCGTACTACAGCGTAGAATTAAGTTGGCATATCCTATTAGCCACACTAATAATGCCTTATTGCTAAGCAATGTGAACCAAAACAGAAATAGAGAGAGGCATTGTGTGGCATTGGCGAAATCAAATATATGTGCGAGGCACATAAGACAAACTGGCTACATGGTATAATAACTGAAACGTTCTAACCTCATAAATAGCAATTTAATATGCGGTTGAAGAATATAAAAACCAGAACTAGTACTTATGGAGTACTGTGAACTATGTCAAAATACAATAAAGTTCAAATCTTTTGTATTAGAAACTAGATTATCGATTGCAAGACATTCACAGCAATCAGTGCACAGACAAGCCATTACTAAAGTCAAATTAGTTCCACTTCTACTCATCCCTCAGCATATAACAAATACCCTGTTCCTTCTATGAAAAGAAGTATTCATTTTCTGAACGTGATATAAAAATTTATGTAAGCTATGTAATAATTGTATCGTTTTATACTCATACAGTTGTCAAAGACGTGAATGCAAATGCAGTGAAATTACACGCTAATGCAATTCCTATAAAATATCAACGTTATTAAGATTATTGTTCATTTAAGAAGGCATTTATCGAACAACTATCTTTTGTTTCAGAAATTTGTTGTTTGAATTTGTCATTTAAGATTACTATCAAGACAGACACCGGGATTTTTTACGAACGATTTAATTGGTACTTTTGTTTTGTTAAGTTTCACCGGAATGAGTAATTTTGTTTAATGACCGAATATGCCCCACTATGCTTGCCTGATCTTTTGCCATGTTTATGATAAGGCCGTTTTGTTTAGATCGTTGATCATAGGTTCTAATTTTATAATATCTTCGATGACGTCATAGCTAATGCAACAATAGTACGAAAAGTTTCGCACTTATAAAATAAATCCTTTTAACAATAATATTCAATGTTTCAGTGCGTTTTTATCACATTTTCCATCTACCTGTAAAAAAGAAGGCGTTACTTTTGAGAAACCTGTATATACTATGTTCAATAGTTGAAGAAGTACAACTGATTTTTCAATCCTGCCAAACCCGCGTGTTACAATTATAGTTGAATGAACTTATTTTCATAGAAGTTCTTGTTGATGGAACAGGGGCACATTTTGATCGTAGAGAAAAAGCACTCACTGGCATTTTTAAAATTGTTTTTCGTGAGAAAGTTACTCAAATATGAATTATGGTGTATGTCTTTGTTGAAATTGTATGTTAAATATGGCACTTATATATTTATAGAATGTGTGCTATCACCTACAATATAAATTTTATTGCGAAATGTGTAAACTATTATTTTCAGCATTATATCCTTTAAAAGTTGATTTTTATAAAAAATTCTGTCACGAATGTAGAAGCCAATCTATAAATATTATGAAATAGTTCTAAAATTATTTTAAAGTAGGTTGAAAATTAAAAAAAAAAATGTCCCAAGTATAGCTGTGGAAATGCACGGCAAATTTTTTTCCTGCTCAATGACATTACAGCGTAATCCGTGCTTCACATACAGTCTGGAGATCAGAAGAAACTTGCTGCGCCTATAAGGTAACTTGGTGTTCCGTCATTTCTGTATACTAATGACAGACACTTTCTTTGCACTATTAGATATTCTTGATCTTACAGTCAGAAGAATCCTGAGCTGGAGTCACGCCTCCTTTTATTATCGGCAAAGTGAGAACCGAGCAGGTAGCGGTAGTGTGCAACAAATGCAGGCGGATGTAACAGTCGTAACGCACGGAAACAAGCAATCGTATGCAAAATTAGCTTTTTGGGATGCATTTTTATACTTGATCACATTCAATATACGACGAAATCAAATGGGAAACTGTAATGTAGCAGTGTAAAACGTAAAGTAAATAATAATGGTACCTAAAAAGAGTGCGCTTTTAATACTATAAATTGTGCATATCTTATTTTTAAATCTAACCTAACCTAAATTTGCAGCCTATAAAATTTTCATTTATTTTTCTACCTAACTTAACCTAACCTAATCTAATCTAAGTTTGCAATTCATGGGGCAAAGAAAAAAATGATGTGCAGCTTGTGTCGTCATGAAGCAACTGTGGATGTTCTTTTATTTGAGCATTTACAGTACATGAAATGAAAGTAAAATTATAACTTATGCGTTATCCTCTCTAATAAATAGCATTTGTAACATTAAACACAGAGTAAACACTTTGTGAAGATTAAAAACAAAAAAACATTTTCAATTGGAGGGATTGAACGCACTAACTCCATGTTATTAGCCCGACGTTCTAACCAACAGAGCTATCAGACCAACATGAACATAATAATTATCTTCAGACATATGTTGAAGTTACACCCTGTACTTGGGCTCGACTTTCTCCGTTACGTTCGTGAAGGAAGGCGTGACTCCTGCCCGAGATTCCGCTGTAACGTACAGTTCAGAAGAAGGCTAGTGCGGGCTAAAGTACGAGGGACGCTTGGAACTGTTTATTCACGCTGCCACAAGAATGAGGACCCTCAGACTCAGATTTTGCGCCCTCGCTGGACTTCTAGCCATGGGCGAGCATCTAACAACATTATTTCTTTTTATTGCCACTAACGTGTACAAACGTTAATGAGGAGGGTAGAAAACGTTTGCGTAGCACATTCGGCAGGGATGCCTTCGACTTGCCTTCTTCTGATCGCCAGACAGGTCGACAATGATGTACCGATTGGTTATGTGAAAGCAATACATTGCAGAAACACGTGCCCCTCGAGCGTGGCACATACGATAATACAAATTAGGATTATTTGCAGAAAATTGCTCTTTAGCTGTTCTTCGATTTGCTTTCATCTGCACTTCGTTCCTGCACCTGTAAGGTAATTTGATACTCCTTCAGCTCTGTATATGTTGGTCACTCTCTTTACACTATTGGACATTCCTCAATTTACATTGCCCTAAAACTTACTAAATTATGTTTTGTATCTAAGAGCTGCTCTATTCCGCCCCTTATTATCTAAGTTGTGCTTCTAAAGCACGTCTGATCCTTGCTGACAAAGGATGTGGCAATATACGTTAAATTTATCGCATTAAAAAGAAAAGTAATAGACTTAATACTAACGATCTTCACATAATCTTTATATCTGTTAATAAGGTAACACCTTCTCTGTTCCTTGGAGTGCGATTTCATATGAACTAGCTTATATGCAGTTCCTGTTCTTCTGACTTTTCAAGGATTGGGTTTATCCCGTTCCGCTCCAAAGGCATTTTATTCATTAAATTGCTCTTTCCATCTAGTTCTCAGCCCTCCTATATTCCGTCTTCCATTTGGTTTATAAAGAAATGGTTGCTATGGTACTCTGTCAGGGATCATCCGATTAATACACTCTTGCCAGTTCTTTTGGCAGTGAATTACCTTCTGTAACATACTATTTCTTATATCCAGTTCCATTCTTATGTCTGTACTGCTCAATTTATCTCTTAGACATGCTCCTAATAACCTTCTCATATATCTTTTCTTTCAATTTTATTTTGTTCGTTTTCAGTTGCAATATGAAGTTAAAACTACTTTGTATTATACATTTATTTCAGCTTTATTACATTTTTCAAGTGTGGAATACACGGTTTAATCTGCAGCACACTTTTTGGGTAAAATCTTAGAGAAAACCAATTAAACCCCTTTAATGAAAAATTTAGAGACATTAGTATAGTCTAACTGGTTAGTTTTTTTCAACTTACTTATTATTTAAGCTTTTCAGTGTGTTATTTTTTTCTTGATAATAATCTACTAACATATTTATAACCGAATTATGCAATAAGCATTTTGTATCATGCTCGAAAAGGCTGGCTGGCTTTATCCCTGCAATCAAACAAGTTTTCAAATCTAACATTACGTAAATATTCTGATATAATAAGATTCAATTAATATCTGAATATTTGATTTGAGCAAAAACCTTAAAATGTGTACTAATTGAATTTTTGCATGTTAAAATAGGAACAACATATCGTTTTACAGGAATGCAGGAAAATTGATGAAAGCAAATATGTATCGTGTTACAAAATGTTAAAGCTTGTCATCGATAATATTGGGATCTCGCTCCGTTGCACCAGTCAGTCATAATCAGCATTTTAGAGAGAGCAGGGTAACGCCTCGTGTTGGACAGTATATATCATCAAATGTTTCATTAACGAAAATGTCCCGTCTGAAATTTTGAACAGGCTTAAAACACAGAATGGGGGGGGGGGGATGTTGTTACAGACAAGAATGACTGAACTAAAACGTTTCTATAAAAAAAAAATAGAGCGGGGTGCTAACGGTGGTAATGATTAGGAATCTCATTCGGGCGGTTCCGGGTTCAAAACTCTCAGGGCTGGATATCCTGAACTGGAAACACAGGAACGGTATTTACATATGTGTCTGATTGCCCCTGGATCCTGCCCGCCCGTGGCTCCTTCACCTCATCCTTTCCTCCTGGGAGTATCCATTAGGAGGGTAGGAACAAACGGCCAGCTGTTGAGCAATGTTCTTCTCCGCCCATACCAATCCTATCCAAAGAAACTGCAAAGCGTGAGGCAGCACGTCTACTACACCTGAAAAATTGCGATAGTCTTTAGATAATTGAGACGAATTGCTTTGAATTTTAGGATGGCTGATCCTAGTAATGTGAGCGTTATCGAGCTGCTGTTTTAAATATATTCCTTAAGAGGTACTGATGGTTTTAATTGCTCTAGAATCTTCAAAATAGAAATCCTGAGGTTTAGGAGGAGAAGACCGGGGATCTTAGCCCTGAGATGGCTAACCAGTCACAATCACAAAGTGGAAAACTGAGAGGGTACTGTAAGAGGAGATTTAAATTATTATGCAGTGTCGAATGTATTGAATAATACAGAAAGGGTATTGCCTGGTGTGTTACGCACAAGTTTAAAAATAAGCGTTTGTTTCAGTAATAAAAAACAGGAAATGATTGTTGAATAATTTTTCATGTTTAGACGAGACCTGAGTGTAATGCAGAAAAGAGATATCATGCATTGGCAACCATCAACTTTCCACCTGCACAAAGTTCCTTACATGAATTCCCTCACAGATTCAAAAACCAAAAGCTCACAATACTGTTAAAAATATTCGCTGAAAAACTGAATCCAACAAAATTTTCAGTCTGTTGCCTGCATCATAACGTCCACAATTTAAGAAAAGCTAAACGCAGCATTCTATCTCACTTCTCTCACATGGACCTTTGGACTTAAATTTGTAAAAATAAAGACTTAAGATGATATAACTGCAACTTTGTACCAATTTTATTTAAAAGTACTGTTCATAAGCTCCCAGAACAGACGACACTGAAAAATATTACTATTTCCTTTGCATCACTGAAAACGGTCCCGTTCATATGAAACTCTGTGTTAGTTACGAACCAATTTTCAGCTTGAATGTGTAGTGCAAGTAATGATTAATAACTGCAACTGTCAATATTCCTACCGCAAGCAAGCTTAATTAGATACAGAACATCGGCAAAGGCGGCATGAACCGCATTGCGTAGCGTGCAATTAGTGAAGCATGAATAACCAAGGTCTTTGATTAACTTCCTAGATCCCCTGAAGATTTTGTCTGCGTAAATTATACCATAAGAACCATTCAGGATATATGTGCAGCAGAACGTGCTTCGATAAAGGAGAACGATATGTTATACTTTAATGATGATGATGATGATAATAATAATAATAATCATAATAATAATAATAATAATAATAATAATATAATGAATGATATTTTATAGTATAAGCCTTCAATGTGTACAATTTTAATATATACAGGTTTCATTTTGCCTAGTTTTCTGTCAACGTCCTGCAAAACTCTTGTCTTTTTCATCTGATTAATTCCTTTCCTCCCCATTTGGGACCACTCTTTGAAACCAATTTGCATGCATTGTCTTGAGGCGTCCACACTACATCATTGCTAAGTTTCTGCAAATATAACAGTTTCACACGTCCCAGATTTCAATAGATTGTTGTAAGTGATTGAAACGTCTGTTATCTTAGTAGCAACATAAAAGTTCACATTCGAAGTATCTATCCCAATCTCAGACTTTATGATAGAGATGAGAAACTCAAGTAGTCACATTTGCAATGGAAAGCTGTCACCTACATTTTAACGTTACTGGACTAAATATGTCTGCAGGACATATGCATCAAATTTTCTCTGCAGTTTCACAGAAGAAATAGATGTAGAGGAAGCGAGGGAGAAAGAAGAGAGAGATGATTGATGATCATATATACAATTAGCACTCGAACACCAATAATAATTACACACAATGACTATAATAACAAATGGCTGATAACATGACCACTAAACATAATATAACGACAAGAGATGAAGGAGATTGAAGACCGATGGAAGATTTTTTATTTACTTCTGAGGCACCACAGGCAGTAGACACTGATAATACATGAGATGAAATGATATATTGGGAGTAAAAAAAATTAAGGAAACGTTCTAGGCCTAAGTTTAGGGTATCTCCCCGGCATTTGCCATTTATGAGGACTAAGGAAATCTTGGAAAAAAACCTCAGTCAGGGAGAACGGTCCTGGCGGAAATCGAACCCCAGACCTTCCGCTCACGAGTCCTCTCCTTAACATCTCAGCCACCCGTGGTGGTGAGAGAACAGTAAAGAGATAAGAGGTAATTAATAAAAAATCATAAACACATTATTAACACTAACACTAACAACTATTCAAACCATCTCAAAGCAAATACAAAAGAAGGAGGAGGAGGAGGAGGAGGAGGAGAAGGAGGAGAAGAAGAAGGAGGAGGAGAAGAGGAAGAAGAAGAAGAAGAAGAAGAAGAAGAAGATGTGAAGGCCGCTATAATAAACAACATACAGCAGAAAGAATGAAGACCGGAAGGGAGGTAAGGACCACGAGGAAAGGAGGAGCCACAGGCAGAGCCGTTCAAGGAGAAGGAAATGGTGGATAATAAATGGTGAGTGTTTCAGTGATTAGTGAGTGAGTAAGGTGAGTGATAAATTGTAATGGAACTACTAGATAAGACATAAAATACGAAACCAGTGAAGAGTAGTGAGTAAATGATTTAGCGAATAACGTTATATATAGTATCAAATACTCGGTTAGTGGATGATTGCTATAGTGAAGTGTAGTGTAGTGATTGATTAGATAAAAGTGGAAATATACTTAAAGCGAAAATTTTAATATGCTGAGTGAACAAAGGAGAGTAGTATAGGCATTAGTTTAAGTATCCATATTATAAGAATAAGAATATATAAACAAATAACCTATAAGAGAAATAATGGTTCAAATAAAATAAAATTTTCCTCGATAGTTCGGTTAATTTTAGTTTAGGTTGTTAACTGGCTACCAGCTATTGATTATCTCACCGGTTCCCATTAGATTGTAATTTTGATTAGTGCGAATGTAGTGATTCTTAATTTCATTTAGCGTTTCATTTTGTTATTTTATTTTTGTTTATATAACTATAATTATAGATTGTGATCTGTAAAATTATGCACAGTGGGAACTAACTGATAAACAAATGATAAACTTTGGAAATATGCATCCCGATATAGGTAATAAGGTGCATTGCAGATTTTATTTTATTTATTTATTTAATCAATAATTGTTTGAAATAAATTCATTTGCGGCAGTAGGCAGAGTGGCATCTGATTTTCATTTTCTTCATCGGTACTTTTAGTTATTATACATTTATGTTTACTGAGTTTTTAAAATGCATTTGTCGTTATTAACAGTTAAAAATATATATGTACTTATTCTACAAAGAATTGCTATCGGAAAAGGATAGATAAAAATTTGAGTTAAAGTAACTATTGCCACTAACATGAACGGTTCCAAAATTACAGCAATTAAGAGCAGACATTGAAGTTTAGCTACCAGTGCAATTTTACATCTCTAGAAAAGAACAATGCCAAATGCTTTTAAGTACAATTGCACCTTGGGGCTCCTTTGAAACTTATATTATGCATTAACTTCCCTATTTAGCGTGACCTCATTGTCGAAAGAATAGTTTACCTGAAATCGGGACATACAAATAAGGTCTTCGCTGCGATCTCTGTTTTACAGTTATACTAAAAGAAGAGAATATATGTTTACGTCTTCTACCTTCCTGGTTCTTTCCTTTGCAAGAATTCTCTTTTATCGAGATTCCTGCGATAGCCAAGTTATACGTTTTCTTTAAAATGAGCACAGAAACGCGCAGTATCTTTCGTTGGCTTTCCCAGAAGAGCATTATGCGACATAAAAGGCTCGCTAGAGTTTACTTTTGTATCCCTGCTAATAAAAGTAAGATACCTGTGATAAATTCCGTATTCTCAGTTAAGTTCAAGGCAGATTTGCTCTTTGGTGATCTACAAAGACATTAGCCTGCCATTTACGTAGTAATCTTTTTCTTTAGGAGTTTTTTCTATTTATTTCTCATCTGAATATTTAGCATATGGAGTCTTTAAGAAAGTTTCAGCATTTTGCGAGCATGAACTCGGTAAATAAATGAAAATTTTAATGCAAACAAAAGAACTTTAGTTCTCTTTTAAATAAAAAATATTTAATTACACCCTTTTATTGTACTTTTGTTCCATACTTCTCGACAGAAGCAAACAATCTTCCTAAAACACCTTCCAATAGATTAATGCATATGCACACATTAGGGCATTAACACTTTCCTAAAGTACAGCTCACATAAGTAATTATCCGAGAAACTGCAACACCTAGGCAGTGTACATCAACGTCGTAATTAAAGTACATTTTAAATATGGCAACACAGTAAAAACAAAAATAAAATTTCTGACTTTACACAAAAAATAAGAAATTCCTAATTTACAAACTTTAACAAGCAATACCTGCAATTAAAAAGAGTATAACAAAGGAATTCTTTAATCACTGACACAATAAGCCAGACGTCGACTATTGCTAAGCAAAAGGAAATCTGAGGCAAGGAAACCAGAGAAGCAACGACCTATTGCCACAAATAAAAGTTTCACTAAACATGAACCGGTAGATCTGCCGGCTACCATATCAGAAAGGCGACTCTATTTACCTAAGAAAAACATTTACTACATGTTCTAACCAGTCAACATGAGTAATAAACACGCTTTGAGTGCGGTAAACGCTATTTTCGAAAATTTCCAGAAATTAGGGTAGGAAAGAGGGAGAAAATAGTGTTTAACGCCCTTTTTTACTACTAGGCATCAAAGGCGATGGACACTGATGATACATGAGCTGAAATGATAAATTGGGGAAGGATATTTTTAAGGAAGGAAACGTTCCAGGCCTAAGTTTAAGGTACCTCCCCGCATTTGCCAGTTATGAGGACTGAGAAAACCTGGAAAAACCCCCAGTCAGGGAGGACGGTCCTGGTAGGATTCGAATCCCAGACCTCCCACTCACGAGTCCGCGCCTTAACGATCGGCCACCCGTGGCGATGAGAAAGGAAGGTCAACCCACACTACACAATGTGACAAGCATTACATTTCTCATGTCTTTGCTCTTATCCTTGTTTCTTACACGTATCTGTTACATACCTATCGTTTTATAATTTAATATAAATGTAATTAATTAGTTAAGGCACTACATGATAATGGAATTATAAACAAGTTGAAATCAATATTAAGAACTAAACGTTTATGTATAACACACAGGGTGTTTGTGTTTGCTATCTAAACATTTACTTTTTATTATTTTTATTACAGGGTGTTCATTATATTATAGATCTGTAATAAATGTAATTTGATAGAGAAACTCTTAAACTTTTACACAATATAACTAACGTAATCTAAGTTGTTCAATATCAGCGCCAGTTATGACCCACATATGTTCAGTCTGTAATCCAACCCAAAAATCTTCATATGGCGTTTCTGTCACTTGTCTCTATTCTCAAATTCAGCTTCATGGAGCGAGACTGGTAGGGAAGTTATTTCACCCATCGTTTGCATCTTTTTGACAGCGTTGGGTTAAGGAATTTACAACATAAAATGTAAAGATGAGCGAACGCTCCGTCTTTTTGCAACAGAAATATGTTTTCATAGCACAGGAAGGTAACTTGAAGTTATGCAACTATTTTCGATGTCTTCGAGAGTTTTATCTTCCGCCGACAATCATTACTCGCAGATATACTTCTTTGCATTTTATCGTCAAAGTTTATCGATAATTTACGTACACCTTTAGGATCAAGAGGTCGTGACTACACGTTCATAACAACAGGCCCGACATGATTCTCGTTTCAAATATGCTGTAGGGCGAAGGATGCATCATTTTATACCCTCAATGCCGAACATCTTTGATGCCGCTCCTACGCAGAACAGAATGTTACTCTCCATAAATATTTACACGAGAAAGACGAGATTTGATGTAAACAGCAGGAAACATGTACTGAAAATGTCTATTGAAATAAAAACCTACATTACTTGATTAAAAATAAATAAAAGAGGTAGCAATTCCATTTACCAGACATAATAACGATTGTTGATATTTGCAACTTCTGAAAATCGATCTGTTCCTCTTCCTCATACAGGAAAGGTTCAGACATTTTGATTTTTTTTTTCAAATTAAGGTATGTTTATGAAGTTTAGAAAGGTTAACGGAACAGACAGAATGTAATTAGAACTGTGAATATTGAACTATCGTCAGCACTAAAGTTCCAGGATGAAATAGTTTTCTGGCGGTCGATCGACGGGAGACATTTCTCCTCTGATGATGCCCGACGGAGAAGAGGGCTAAAGGTCAGTTATTAGATCACTGCGCACAAGCCCAGAAATAATTTATACTTCTAGGCTCAATTATATCTTTTTGCCTTGCCATTCCTCATTATATGTACGCCTAGTTATTATTATTTTGGGAGCATGTGATGGGTATATTTATTGATACCACTAAAAAAAACATAGGTTCGCAAATGTGAATTAAAATATAGCTTCAAATGTTTAAAATTTTTATTATTTTTTCGAAAACTATGAAGAAAAAAGTAAATGTATTTATTTTCATTGTTCAATTATTTAATTCCCAATTTACGGAGCCTTCATGCATGAGGTTGGCCGCTGATGGTACTGTAGTACGGACGGCCGAGGCATGTACTGTTTCTCACTTCTGATTTTGTTTCGCTGGCGTTCACTGAGCTAGATTTCGTCCGATAACACACTGCTTTTGTTGTGTTAAAGTATTTACGTAAAATATTTCTAAATTATATTATTAGTGTTTGTGTTATTAGTGCTTTCATAATGCCAAGACAGAGGAAACATATTACAAGAAAGAATATTTATGTAATAATAACGTATGATAATATAAATTAGTGCACGGAAGTTAAAAGGCGCTTTCAATAAAATTCCCCACAAACGAGTACCTTGAGAGAAACGGTGGATAGAACGGTGAATGGTTACTGGGGTGAAACAGGACGAAATTGGAGAAGGATTACAATAGTTTTAAAAAGTCTCTCCAATGGCATGCACTGAAAACACAAACTTTGCTAACTACGGTTTGGAAAGATACAAAAATGCTATAATTGAAACCGTAGAGAATCACAATTGTTCACCCATTGCAGTCACGTGATGGAAAGTGGGGTTGAATATCTGTAATTAAATTTTGTGGAACGTTAAGAATAACGTACTGTATCCACCATTCACATTCTTCACCGACGCAGCTTGATCATATTGCGTTGCAGAACAACAGATATTAAAGCACAGAGAACTCGAGTTTATAGATGAAAATCCTTGGCACGATGAGAAAATGGTGTATTGTGCGTCTGTGACATGGGGAAAAAAATGTTGTGATTTTAATTTTAATTTTATGTAGCACAATGTAACTTAAAAAGAAAGCGCGGTGATACAATTTGAATTTCATTGGATATCGTCGCACTGGCGAGGCGCTACGTTTGCCTCCAGTTACCGGTCAAATTCACAAGTGAAGGCACTGTATTTACACTCATTTATAAGATATATAAGATATAAGATAGCTTATTAAAATATCTCATGGTCTCACTGCCATTTCTATACAAAGCAGTGCTAGCGGGAAACACATTCAAGGCTTAGAACTCCTCGGTAACCAATAAACTTATTTGAGTTACGGGCCTGTAGAGCGCAAAGGACATATAATAAACGTGCGGCTTGTAGTTAGTTTAAGGAAGGCTTTGTTAGCAAGTGATTGTGCATTCAGATTACTAAGTTCTTTCAACGGTATAAATATTTTCGTTAGTTAAGCCACTACGTATATGTAGCCTTGAAGAACAGATTTTTATGCACGCATAGAAACTGTTCGCTAACTTGTTAAAAAGTTACTAGAAACAAAATGTATCAATGAAAAGAAGCGTATTCCAAACCGCGGTGTTCTTAAGTAAGGAAAGTTACATAAAATACAGGTATTTCCTATGCAGTTATCGGCAATGTATTTCCGCTGAGGGGCATCATTTTGAACATCTTTTATAGGCAGATTAGTGTTTATGATTATCGGTTTTAAAAACGGTATTATTTATTACTGTCAGTAAAAATGTAGATAATAAAATACATCACACTGCAGTTCGTGCTTTAATGCAAGAAAACGTTTACCCGCTGCTGTTATTGTGGGAAAGTATCGTGCAGAATAAAATTTTGAACACCTTCAGAAATTCTGAAACGTTCAATGGTGCCATCCACGGATTATAATTAAAGAAAAAGCTTATGAGACGGTTCCAGGACTGCTGATTCCAAAACATGGGAGCTCACCTCCAGGTTTAATGCAGGTTGAAAATGATATTACAGGAAGATAGGGAGTTTCTTTCACAGATAATCTCTGCTGATTACATAATTTCCATCCTAGAAACCTCCATTATCACAAACGACCTCCCCCAAAAGTTGTTTCTAGTGGGAAAGTTATGATCACATTTTTCGATATTCAAGAAATCGTTTATCAGCATGTCGTTCCTGTATATACAGAGGAGGCAATACTACAGAGTTGCCCTGAAAACATTTCCGTACAACAAGCTGAATGCTGCAATTCGATAATGCAGGGCCGTACATCGAAAATATTGTTGCTGAATATCTCTCAAAAATCCACATGAGTGAATCCCTCGCTTTTAGTCCATATTTGGCACAATGTGACATTTTCCCTTTCAACAAGTTAAAGAAACACCTTCGTGAAAGGTATTTTCCAACATCAAAACTGTGGAGGCGATTCCGAAGGACCTGACATAAATTGTTTCCAGCATGAATTTGAAGACTGATAGTAACGCTAGCACAGGTGCATTGCATTCAATGGGGACTACTTTGAGAAAGATAATCAAAATTATGAGCATGCGTAAAATGTATGTGGTCAAAAATCACATTCTTTCTTTACTGAATTATTCTCATATTTAGGACCATTAAATTACTCTAAAAGTGCATCATTAAGTCTAAAAAATTCCCAATACTGTCTTTGACTAAATGCTTTCCCAGATGAGTAAATATGTTAACACATAAAACTGAGTTTAATGAATACATTCCTATTAAAATGTGCTCATATATTAACATAACAGTTATTTGTATATTAAAATAAAAAATATCAACTGTTCCCCATTTTTATATCGAACTTGTGTAAATTTTCGATTGGAAGCCTTAAATCAATGAACACCCCTAAGTTCTCTGTACATCCCTTGAGAGCACATGGTCCTCAACACCAGTGTCACATGTCTCAGCTCCTCTTGCAGAGGGTTGCCATCCCACACCTCCACAAAGGGCGGTGCATAAGCCACAGCCTTGCTCTTCCACCAAAACGTAATCAATAACACATACCAGCGCTTCCTGTTGCATGACATGAAAGTACACTATACAGGATGCTCTGCGTCTTGCGTCAGCTCTTCAGCGCTTCTGAATTTTGAAACCAACTTATTTAGAAATAAAACTATAGGAGAATGTGGCATGATGCTGGAATCTCTCTTCTGTGTGTTGGATTCCCTTTGCTAATCTTATTTGCTACAGATAGTCATATTCTCTTCTCTGAATCTGTTTGTTTCCCTAGTAGCACTTTCGCTTCTAAGAACTCACTAGGTCCGAAAGCGGAGAGCCAGAGCGATTATATTACACGTCACTACTCAGGAGCTCATCTCTATAGGGTAAGATTACTTTGTGCTACCTCTGTCCCAAAATAACAGTCGCATTACTTCAACGTCTTGTTCCCTCTAAAAACAAAAGTGAAGACCCTAGGTATGCACTGGAGACAGTCAAAAGAGCATGTGAAACCTACTTGGAACGTTAGGGGTTCTTATCTATTTGAGTATTAAGTTCAGAACATGCATTAGGTAAGTGCTGTCGATATTTCATGAATCTGAAGACATTATTCAGTGTCTGGGCAGAAAGATCATCGAAGGTCTTCACAGTGTTGATAAAAATTAATCTCGACTTTGCAACATGTCAGGATTGAAGAATGTATGAAGGTTAATAGGAAGAACTAGTACAAACTGCCTCACATAGGAAAGCAGAGTTTACAACGATAGGACTTTGCTGTTAGTTCTCCAATGCAACCTTGATATTGTAATCTCTCTCCAAGTTGAATGACTGTCGTCTTAAAATACTAAAATACTGCTAACACCATCTACTTATCATTTTATCACAATACTGTGTAAATAATATCCATTGTTTCGAAATACATCTCTAAAGAAATGCGACTATTATTTCGGGATAGAAATAATTTTTATGCGAGCCATTTTCATTAAAAGCCGTTGCCAGATGACTGCCAAAGCCAATAGAAAGCATCAAGCTAAAACTATATGGTCTTGTAGTTCATAGTTTTATGTTACAATAGAGTGACGATGGCCAACACTTGTAAAAAACACATATTACACACCTTATAAAATGAACTCAGCTATAATTTTAAGATTATGACAAAAATCAAAACTGGTAACAAGTAAATAAAAGAGCTATTGCTTTTACATGTGTATTTGGCTGTAAAATCATATTCCGAAACGCCAAGATAAAAATAATAATATACGGAATTTAAAAATCTCCACTTTTACTATAAATATCACAATCATCTGTATTTATATAGGAATAACCACCTTAAAATATTATTAATCACCGCAGGGGAGAGACGAATGACCCGTTTTGGATCCTATGATGATCAAATGGACCGCACTAGACCGGACATAACAGTGGGGTACCAAACACATCAAAGTACATCATTGCTCGAGGCGGGGGTCGAACACATGACCCTCAGGCCACGAACTATTAGCTGCCACCAGCATGGCTACTCGAGTCAGCAATAATGTTAATAATACAACCAGTGTGTGGATGATTCCAGAGACATTTTCTCACGTCTACTAAATATTAAGAATAAATCTGATTGTGTAACGCAAATGTTCCATGTATTATGAAAGACACTGTTACATATAAAAACTTAATAATGGAGCAGTTATGTTGTGTGGTTCACTCACCATCCGCCTTTGCTTTTTCAATATAATTTTTAAAGTAATTGATGTAATTTAGTAAAATCCTGCAAGGATATATCTGAATATGTGAGAAGTATTTTCATGTTCGCTGTCCCCAGTAGTAAGTCATATTTTTACTATGCTGTTCAGCAGCAATCGTGCTTTTGTGTCACTAGCATTACCAGTATAGTACGTACATTACAATATGAACCGGTGCACATTAATGGTTCTATTTTCTTCCAAAAAATATACATAACGGTCTTTCTTAAGTTTGTGAATAAGTTAACAACCAGGAATTTTGTACGCCACATTTTCATAACAGTGTCAGCTGCCACACCTTCAATGTTATCATGGATTTTTCTTTCAAATTGAGGTCATTCCTAAAGAAATTTCTCAATGGAGATTGCTTTCCCCTACGCAGTTTCTTCCTATGGGACATGTAAAGGGAAAGCGTAATGCAAAATGCCAGAACTCCCGTGAAACTTCGAGAAAACATTCGTCTGATGACTCACAAATTGTCGCGAATACTTTTTATAACATGGACAACCTGTTTAATGATAACCACTTTCAACACTTTCCAGAACAGCTTTTCATATATTAAAGTATCATGTATACGTAAAAGTGAAAAATGTCATCGATTACATTTATTACTTTGAAAGTGGCAGGAAAAGAAATTCAAGGACCGGTTGCGAATGAAATACAACCTCCCTATATGAGATGAAGCAAGTGATGAAATGTTGCATACAAAAATTTATTTCAATTCATTTTCTACAAGGTATTTAAACGAGAATATGTATTTATGGGTTTATATCAGCTTTAGAGAGGAAAATGTTTTAGTACGACTGTATGTAAAATGAAATGATCTGAGCGGAGGCTAATGCTTGTGTAATAGCCAGAAGCAGAGTTTGATATTGCGTAACTCCTATTAGTTCGCTTATTATTAGGAAAACAACGATAATGACGAATTTAAAACTTAAATATTGCACCTGTTTAATATCGCATTCCACAATACATGACTTATTCTTATTATTTCTTCCTTTCATGTTTGTTACACTGAAGCGCTCGTGGTAGAGGTTAGTGGTTAAATACTAATCTTTTTTCCTCCATCGTCCCGTCGCGACGTTAGTAGAATATAAAACGTATACCATACAAAAGTTAAATTTATGCTGCCACAAACATATAATATTTTTCTTATAAAATTCTAATGTTTTAGCCCCACATCAAATGTGCAAGGCAACTAAATAGAAATATGCGATTACATACATAGATTTAGAACATACAAATCAATCCGCACACCAGTTTACTCACGGCTCCTCAACTTTTAGTGTAATTTTTCCTGATCTGTAAATTCATCTGAGCTTTTTTATTTATCTTAAAAATGGAGTCTATAATTTTTCATTCATGAATTTAAAATAAAAGCCAATATCAGAGTTTACTTTATCAATTCAATTACGAAATCATTTAAAAATATAATCTTTAATTTTTGTTAAGGAAACAGCGAAAAAATATATTCAAAATTTTTACGGTTAGAAGGGGGATGGGGTCCAAAAAATAAGCATCTTAAAAACAGAAACAAATGGTACCGCACGCTTTCTTTATTGTAGTATGCAGTTCTAAAGCTCAAAGGCGTTTATGGACGCTCTCAATAGGACTGAAAACACAACAGCTCACCTTAAGCACTACATTCATTTTGTATAAAAATGCCATAATATTGTTGGAGTGGTTCTTCATAAAACGTATCTACTGTGGTGCTCAAAACGCCTTCTACTGAACAATGAGTGACAGTGCCTAACTTGTGATTATACTGAGATACAGCCTTTTTACCACTGCGTCTCGACCCATTACACTGCTTTACATTTCATATGAACAAACGTCATGTCGCAACGTAGCTAACTCGTTGATCTACATCGGTGTCTATAACTTCATATTGAAGAGTCTGAGATCATTCGTTCCTACTCTTAGTGTCAACACTCTTTCTACTGGTATTTATTTGTATTTACATTCTTTACATCTTCATTTTTCTTTACATTCTGTATACAGACGAAGATAATTTTAATACTATCATAAAAATTTTGGTAAACAACTGTGTTTATGACTTTTTTTCGTCATTGCGAACCTTATAAATATGGAAACAAAAGAAAGAAAAACATTTTATGCCAGTATAAATTCAGATGTAAGAAAGCGAGGTCCGTTATCAATACATATATATTTACATAATTCTGTAAGAAAACAGTTGACATTTACATTAATCTAATTTTAAAAGTAATTTGTAAACATAATTTCATTTGCGAATTACCAAGTTTGAATTTCTGACAGTGAAAATGATTTACAGAAAGTTTGCACGAATTAAAAAAACATAATTAAAATTATAATCTTATTATATCTACTGTATAGAACAAAGTTATGGCATTTAAAGGTATAAGGCGTTGGAAAGGAAATATAAATGATAAGATAAATTTAATATGTATAAACAAACTATATAGAGCATATCTAGTGAATAACGTGGCAGAGAATTTCATATTTTATTTATTCCTAACGGATGAAGGTGATGATTGGGAACCGGTTGTACATAATAGATGTGTTAAATCAATATTTTTTACATTCAAGCTACACCAATTGTATTTAAGGAGTCGGGAGTGTGTAACCTTAATTAATTTATTTTAAAACGAAGCCTCATTTTTACGAGTATAGATGCAGTAATATTTGATTTAAATTAATAAAGCAGGTGCTAATACTGGCCTTTTCTAAGAACGTTTTAAAATCTTATAACTTTAAAAAAGTCAAAATTTGAAAATAAAATGGATTTCTGAACAAACTTACAAAATTATCTAAAAAAATAATATTTTATGAGTTCAAAATTTTCCATAAAACATGTGATTGATCATAGAATGTTTGCTTTAAATTTAATCTAGTAGGAGATGAAATGTTTTAACAACAAATTTCTATTACCTGGTACTGGTTTATTACAAAACCAATAGGTCATATAAATAATTATAGTAGGGATGGCAGTATTATGCATTTTGAACACTCATATAAAAATGAGGAGATTGAAATTTTACACAATCCGTGATCGCCCATGAAACCATAATCAATAGCCAGCGCCGAGAAATTTCAAATCCTCGAAGGGCTTTATGGTTCTTTGTGACTGTAAAATGAACATAATCAAACGGGCACTTAAACAATGTATAAGCGTCATATTTTAGTAACTTTCATATTAATTTTTAAACCAATATTTACTCTATAGCCAGGGCTAAAAAGCACGCATTTTAATACGAATATTTCTACCTCAAAATTTAACTTGTAACTTAATCAATTTTAAATTTTATGAACATTATAAAAGGGTTAAATTTGAGTTAATTTGATTACATTTATTAAGAGAAAACTTTAATTAAAAATAACAGTAAAACAGCGACTTTGCCTCTAGCTAAGCTGTGGGATTCAGAAAGTTTCTAGAACAAGAATATCTGTTACTTTTTCTTTGAGACGTTACACTGTGGGCGGATAAAAGTTGTAATTGCAGACAATTAGCGCAGAATGGATGTAACCCGCAGAATTAGTGATGCCTTTCTTCCTTAATGTAAAGAATAAGTCTTGCATTATGTGAGGAAAATATGTCAAACACTCACTTACTATACCATTAGGAAATGTCGAGCTGTTATACTGTGATTAGTAAAGAAAAACTTAGCCCCTTCCTTAAAAATAATACGGGCCAGCAAAGCTTAAAATAAAAAAACAAAACAAAAACTCTATTGTTGTGCATTTAAAAGTCAGAACTTAAGCAATCTGTAACACTGTTTCGCTAATGTATGTGTACTTCCTAGTGATTGCACATAATGTTTTTACTTTCTCGCTTATTTCCGTTAATATATTAAAATTTCAGCATCCTGGTGTATTTTGGGAATTTCGTTGTAAAATAAGGTAACCGTTCCCATACAGTTACTGCAAAGTTCAGTATTTCATTTAGTATAATATCTAGTTTACACTTCATGCATAAAATTATAGTTTAAAACTTAAGAATGCATAGCACACATTAAAACAAATAATACGAATACACACACAGCAAAAAGAACCATAGAATTTTTAATAATTTTTGTATTAATTATGAATGAAATGTTATCATTCAAATTGTATGAACAATATTTAAAATATTTAATTAATAAGACAACCATAAAGGCAACCTTTAATTTAATAAAATTTAATATAAATACATAAAATAAATAAATATCAATTTAATATAAATAACACAAATTTCTGATTTTAAAGAATACGGATCCACAAACACAAACACAAACAAATGTGATATAGCCTTTTTTTCTGAAGTGTTCCGTGATGCAGGGGCTATTAGAAATTACAACTTTTGCTCTACAGCTACTTGGCATGAACAAACATGATTAAAGATTCTTGTTGCATATTCTGCCAACGTACTTGTATAAGTAGCTGTTGCAGAGTCTCGATGTATTCACTATCCACTATCTCTTTTGAAGAGAGACTGATCAAGCCTCTTTAGTTCTGTAACCTGTGTCTTCATAGCAACCCAGATACACCACTTTCACTATGTGCTTTGGCATTATTATATATGTAATGGAACATAGAGCTAAACGCTTCAGCAACAGGAAGAACTACAGGCTGCAAAAGACATTTAATGCTCCTGTTTGAATTTGTTCCATGGATCAAAACGAGATATGTTCTTCTATTTGCTATCATTCGTCCCAATATCTTGTGAACTTCCTGGGCGTATCTCAGTCTTTCTGCGTTACCTGTCTCCATATGCATATATTCTACTCAAGAGCGATTCATTTTGAAAAACACATGATACTTGTTCCTGTTACCTGACATGCGCAATAGAACGTGACAGATTTCAAGTGCAATCTATTTCTAACTGTAGTTGAAACAGTTTAACTGTCAATCTTCTGCAGCGTACTTAACATAGCAGCAGTTGATCTCCTTTCTTTGAGGACCCTTGGGCATAGAAATCTGTCTTATGCAGAATTATAATCCTTGGTTTACCTCGATATTGTTCTTCTGGACTGTCAAGTTATTGATACCGTCTCCACCTCCTGGATATAACACCTGTTCCAATATTCAGAGCCCTTGCGGCATACTTACCCAAACAAATAGACGAATACTACTGGTGCTTCCTGTACAGGTGAGTTACAGACAGCACTATGTCAACACTGTAAGTTATGCATGTATTATTATTTTTTGTTTGTATATTAAACTTAAAAAGTCGAAGGCCGCAGTCCGGAACGGCAGTGGAAAAAGCGGGACTGGAGTATTAACCAAAATGATAAATGATACACTTTGAATACTATAATTTTTCCATGTATTATTTTTTATTTATTTATTTTTTGTTAAACCCAATCTAACTTAACTATCTAAAAATTGAAAGCTATGCTTTGTCCTCTTTAGAAAGTAACATCTCTAAAAAGTATTGCGTTTATAAATTTTTGCCTATGCGTTTTCCTCCCTAAAGGCAATATTTGTTCCAATTATATTGGACAAATTCTGAAGATCACAAGAGGGAAAAAAAAAGTCTCGGGAGGGCAAATTATGAAGATTACAAGAGAGAAAGAAACCTTGTCTCGGGAGGAATCGAACCAACGACCTTCCAATTGTAAACTCGACGCTCCAACCTAATGAGCTAACAGACCGATATGCTTAGCTACGCCTACTTCTGTTGAAGCCATCTTATGGCTCTCCTTTCTCCGCTGCCGCTTCGGACTGGAGCACCAGTGTTATTCGTCGATCTGTACGGTTTATTTGCGGCATCAGCTTCCGTTCCACAATTTATGACATAATTATTCCCAATGTCATCATTTAGCATTCAATTCATTAGGCTCCTATTTAAATAAGTAGATATTTACTGATTACCAATATAAAAATTACATAAATAAAATGACAATAATTGACTGATATGGTCACGATGAACAAAAAACCTATATTCACTGCAACTTATCATGTATAGTAAATTAGAATTTTATTTAAAATGTGTGCAGTAACAAAAAATTTACTCATTAAGATTTTAAGACAAGATCTGGATTACGTGCTTACGGTCTAATGAACAGAGCTACCACGTTCTCCCCCAAGAACGGAACCACGGACCTCTCTCGTCTGATTCTACATATTCCGATAACCTGTCTAAGGTCTCTAAGTACAAATAACCATAATCCCGACCGCTATCCGAATTTTTAAGTCGGATTCTATGTTAATTGTGCATTTCAAAACATAAAATTTCATATAATACCGCCTTAACTACAAACGCATCTTACCACCAGCACTGCTGATAATGCAGCAAAATAAAACATGTTAAACATTTAAAACTAGTTTGACACTGCTACGTTTACGTGTTAATTAACACCACAATGATTTTCCGCGAAGAGGATGACACTAATGTTTCTATTAACGCTATATACACATCCCTCGTCATTTGTAAGGGCATTTTACGATATTGTGCATTGCGATGGGACACCTAAATAGCATGTCTACAGACTCTTGCATGGAAAAGAGCCAACAAACATTAAATGGTAGACGAAACGTGTTGGACAAAACAGGCTTTAAATTTGGCGACACATGTTCAGCGCTCGTGAGGTGTAACCATAACCATTATCAACAATAGCAAAGCTGGGTTACCGGCTTGCGGTACTCCGTTTCTTTCTGCAGTGTTAAAATATAGAGGAAATCAGGACAACGCCTTTACTTAAGAACACCGAATTGGTAACTTAGAGATACACATACATAGTAAAAATTAGAATAAGAAAACAATCCTAAATGATGGAACATATAATAATTCCAGAAAATGGAAAAATTGTATCCAAATAGAGATTTAGCGCTTCCTATGCGGTAGGATCAGATTCGATTCCCAATATGAACAGTTTCTTGACTGAGAGTTTCTCAGGGGGTTTCCCTAGGTTTTAAGATAAAGGTCTAGGAAACTTCCAGAAGTCGGCCAAACACAGGAGTCATTAAAACTTTTTTTATCTCCAAAATTCAATTTTTGTGTTTTAACAAATTTCTATTAAGAGCAGTGAAAGACCTTTTTAACTATAAAATATTAAATATTTGACCTATAAGAAAGAATATCTATTTTGATGCTTTGCACTTATAATGTGCACTGTGTATTTGAGTTATCATATTTAAAAAGAAATACAAAGTATAAATCTCATTAATGCATTCAACTGTGGTCACGGGTAATTCAGCTACTTTTAATAAATAGTGGGTATTTTAATATCATTATATTTATGAATTGTATTGAGGCAGTTGTATTGTCATTTGTGGTAAATTATTTAAAATACAGGGGGTTTAATCAAGCTTTGCTACTGCTCCTGTTCCTAATTAATAGTAACATTTTCGGAATAAACTTGTTTCGCCCGTAAATCAAATGTAATCACCAAATATGGCTCGTTTTACCTTGCAGCAAAAGAACTTAATCCAGACAGAACTTTTCAAAACAAACGGTTCATTGGGAAAGTGACATTTTTAGTTGCAGTGGTAGGCTCCCGCTTTGATGCAATACAAAGTCAGTACTTTGAAGTTTTTCCATTATTCGAGGAACCTTGTTAGAAAATATATCCCGTATGTTACCAAATAGAAGCATATTTCGTAAATGTATCTAATGAACGATTTACAAATCGGTGAATAGGATGAGATTCGTACGCCCCAGAACAACCTTAGACTTCTATCTCTGTAGTTCACAGACGCTAACAATAGAACATATGCAAGTACAACAGTACATTTCGCGTTGTGTTTGGAATTACACAGCTATCTCGTTGCATTTCTTCAAAAGTGTATTGAAGTATGCGGTACTTTTAAAGCGCCTCTTATTAGTTACAATCATTATTTATTCGGAAGTGGATATACGAACACAATGATATTTTTATTAACAGAAAGGTCTATGAGAGCTAAATAACCTGTTGGATGAAAACAAGATCGTTTTATTTGGTTATGTTTATTTTTCAGTGCAGTACAATATTCGGGGTGTAATTATGAAAACGAACGTTTTTTATATACATCTGTGTATTTTACACTACAAAAAAGTAATTACTTGTTTCTATTATATTTGCATATAACTGTGGGATAAACAGCTGTACCACCTTATTTCCCTGGGGTTAATGACACAAAATTATTCCAGGGCGAGTCAATAATTATCCACATTCTATTTCTATAATTTACTGGAACAGCAGCAAGCAGAGCACAATTGTGTTATTTTTTTAATAGAGTCTGCTTTATAGTTCTAGCGTTGCTCAAGCTTGCATAACCCCAGAAAAAATAACGTTTAATTTGACCTGTAGCCACATATTCCTCTTGCAATATGTTGGTCAATGGAAACCGAATTCTGATGTCATCTTTTGGTTTAGAAGTCTCAGTTTATGCATATATTTATTTATTTATTCATGTAGAGCTAAGGTCATTATGCCTTCTCTTCCTCTTTACCAATCTAACAACAATTACACTAAGCTATAGGGACAATATTACATTCATAACAGTGACAATACTCGTACACATATAAACCAATATAAAACATGACAATAAATGAATGTGTGCTAATACATTAATGTGGATAATGAAAAATACTAACTTAAGAAGAGGAAGAAAGAAAATAAAAGAACAAGAATATAAAAAAGCAGCAATGATAATTTATACGCATATCACCTACGCAAAGTGGAAATATATATATATATTAACGAAACATAAAATTACTACCCTAACAATACTATGTAGGAGATAAGAAAATGTATGATAGTAATAATAATAGAAGAATAATTCTACAGCAGGATAAAACAAATAAATGCAATGCAACATAAGGAATCTAAATCTAGGGTGATGGATTATTTCTAATAATATTAAACATTTTCTTATGAAATGCTCCTAAAGTTTAGTACTCCGCCGAGAAAAACAACTGCCCCATATTATGCAAGAAGCCTACGAAATATTCGGTTTTTTGTACACTTTCAGAACAAAAATTTAAAAAAAAAAATCTCTCTCTCCTTTAGTACAGCTGCATCAAAGTTGAAGTTAACTCAATTAGGGTCAAACAGTTGACGTACCCTTTGCAGTGAAACAATGTGTGCGCAGAAAACAGAACGCCCTACCTAAGGAATAAATAATTAAATTTTGTCCATTGTCATATAAGTTTTGTATGCTTTCAGGTCACTGGTTCATTTGAAAAGCTGTATAACATAATCTGCACAATTATTTTGTTCAAAAAAGTCAACGAACCGTACCATTAGCAAGTTTAACTTTATTTTATCTTTTTTTCCCGTTAAAAAACGAACAAAAGATAATATATGTACTTCATTTACTAAAACATTTTATGTCGCAAATAAGATGACTTTATCGTTAAATAGTTAGAATTCAAAAATAGTGTTTAGTATGAAAGTCCAGAAAGTTTAGTAAAACATTAAATAATTACAGCTGAATTAACTTATTCGCGTTAATACTGCTTGCAAAACTTATTACCATCATTTATCCATTAAGAAGTATCAATCATATTTCTTAGCTTATTTTAAAATGTTTATATAAATTTAGATTTTACATAGTGGTCCTATAACATACCTGTAAATTACTTATTAAATAAATATGTGTAAAACTATTATACCTAGTTTAATATTATTTATTGTTTTAATATTAGACTTTATTACTCATAAGTTATGATGAATCAGAAAGGAGGAAGACAGAAATTTCAGTAATTAAGCCCTGCTCACGGCTGGTCGTTTGTGTATACGTCTACAATGAGGGCACCGGGAGCCAGGATCCAAGGGCGGTGAGGCATGGGCATACACGGGGTACCTAAAATGTTTCAAACGCCGGTGGAGCCCCCCCTCCAAGGAGTGTGAACCCCTCAGAGGACCGGATCCATACCAGACGCCGGGGCAGAAACCATTCCAAAGTGCAAACAACCGTCACCCCGTACACAGCAGCAGCCTACTTCGAATCTAAAATAAAGTCAATTAAATAAAGTGAGATTAATTGGGGGAGCGGAAAATTTGAGGAAAGGAAATATTCCAATAGTCGCCTGTGCGACCAAGGAAACCCACAAAAAAACCAGATCATGATGGTCGGCTCTAAGAGGTTTAACACGAGATCACCTGAATATCGCAAAGTCTGATTCAACCATATCGGTTACTATATTAAGTGAAAAAAAATCCGAAAATTTTTCAAGAAAAGCAAAAAATCGAGTTTCATGCTATTATTAAACACTAGTACAAGAACGTTTTAACACTAAAATTAACTCATTAAGGTATATCTGTAAGGTAAGAAAGTAAATGCATAAACAAATGACAGAGTCATCTCTTCAGAAATCACTTCTGTCACGTTTAACCCCAAGCGCAAATGTGTCTCACTTTGCTACAGTTGATAAGATGTTCGACCCTAATCTAAACTTCAAATAATGCTGTCATTTGAGATGTTTAAGGAATTTCAATGATTGATTATTTGAAATGTGTCTGAAAATCACGAGTCAGTATTGCACATAATTAATAAATAATTTTCTTGCTTGCATAAAAGAGAGAAGAGGAAGAAGAAGAAGAAGAAGAAGAAGAAGAAGAAAATGTCAAGTGGAATTCTTTTTCAACAGGACAATACTCTGGAACATAAAAGTTTCCTTGAACGCAATTCATGGTATCGGTTTCGAATTTATAATACACTCACCAGACGTAGATCAATTAATTTTATTTTCAAGGAAAATTAAAACTATTTATGTTAGAAAATATGTATCATTAAGAATGTGGTGATTGTTAAATTAAAATATTTTTCTAAACTTTCGGAACTATAAATATTTTCAAACCAATATATATATATATATATATATTGTTTACACATATATTGTTACATATATAATTTTCTGCAGTGTCAGGAATAAATACCATCTTATAAGTTAAATTACAATATATACATACTTTTTAAAAATTATTTGATTAAATGTTTTAGCATAACTTTTAGGACGATATAAATTATTACAGATTGTACAGTGGTTTTTAAATTGCCTACTTTTTTCACTTCAGTTTTATATTTGCTACTTTTTGTATCTTTTATTAAAACTGCCCTTCTATTTAAATTGGAAATGACGCTGCAAGATCACAAAAGTTGGAATTACAAAATTACACCTTGGAACCCTAGAAACGTCAAAAGAAATTCAGGTCCACAGTTGATTCGACGAACTGAGACAAATTCGGCAGCAGCTGTGTTACGTCAGAAATCAGAAAGAGTGGAACTTGCTAATCAAGAAAATCGCTACTCTTCAGGAGTAGGTACCGGGTGTACCGAAAAGCAAATTTCTTACATTCGAAAGTGGCCCTTGACTATAACCAACGCTTTGGATTAATCCTAATTCTAGTGTCTATCTGAAATTATTTATTCAACATAACTTCCCCAGAATATCTCTGTAATGTTCTATATATTTTATTTCTGTATTAAAATTATGCTTATCTAAACTTCTGAAGAATGTTCACCTGTAGAATGTTTACTTACCCTATACATATAATGCGATACATTCATTTGTCTAAACCAAATTCCTACAACAGTATGTTGCATATACATTAAACATAGTCCGTACACATTATTTTTGAAGGATAAATGACCTAAAATTCTGCGTCTTATCTGCTTAATTCTATATATAATATGAAATTATAATAAATTTGTCATTAACAGGTGTCCCACACTTCATAAATATTAGAAATAATGACAAATTGCATTTGTCATTTAAACGTCCATAAAATTCCAATCCAACCAGGGATCGTATTAGAGTTTATTACAAATTTTCTGACAAACAGAGGATTAAATGGTATTCATATTAAATTTAAGGTAAAGCGTTGACTGTGTTACAATGAATTTTACAGCCTGACAGTACACGTAGTATGATTTCATTAAGTGATATCATCATCCATTTTATTGACACTGTCAAATGTATTTTATTTGACACATACGCATGTTTGACGTGGCCTGTTGTATTTCATACCTAATGGCTTGTAACGTGATTAAATGATTTCATCGTTATAGGCAATAAAAACATTTCTGTTACAGACTGTAACATCGAGTTCTCCAAAGCATTTCCCTGTAGCCCAGACTTACCTTTAATACATTGCAGAACTGGTACAGAATGCGAGGAATTCGATTGCGTGAACGCCTCTAAGGGAGTGTTTGATCTCCGATGTTTGATGTAAGCACAGCTTCACACAAACTTGTCAGTTCAAACCCATTCCGCTGTATTTGTGTTATTTAGGCCACTAGGGCAACTTTTCACGACCATTCAGAGTGTGCCGCTCTTGTGAACTCTTGTGTCGAGATTGTCTTAAAGGAATCTTGGCGATGCTGAGTCAAATTTTCTCCTTTGGGCCTAAGACCCATGACGCTGATAAATCTGCTTAAGTTCATTTGCATTCTTGTTCATATACACTACATACTGTCATTTAACGACCATGTTTCTTAAGGGGAGAACTTCATTTAGTGGCATGCCCCAAACATTTAAAATGAAATATTTTTTCTCCAATCATTAAGAAGTGCATAAACAGCATATTTCACGTTTCATTCATGAATCAAATTTTAACATTCTAAAAGAACGCTAAACAGTAAAGTTACACCATAAAAGATAAACACAGCAAAATAAATATGCTCTGAAGCGATAACATGAAGAAGCAGTTGAATTAATGTCAGTTTGCCGAAAGAGTGTCGAAAAAGATAGTGGTATGATCCTACATTTTAACTTTTTAAGATCAAATAATTCTAGGCGAAAGCAGTCAGATTTACGTTTAGAATAGCTGTGCTTTAACTGCCTGTCAGCCCCGGTATTCACTTAATTTCACTTAATTTACTGAAGCTAAGCATATTCTACAATAGCAACAGACACTTGCATCTCATTAATTTAATTAACATAATAAATGTAAAAGCAAATATTTAATTTCCAAAAGTTCTTATTTATATCAATTTCTCTTTATTTAAGAAATTAGTGTGTGGGTAAAAGAAAGATGGTATAGTTTAGCTGTTCGGGGCCGAAAAAATGCTCCTCGAAAATATATAGAATTAGAAAGCCATTTTCTACTTCTCTCCAGTATTTATGGTGCTTTACTTATAAGATTCCTGGGGACTTACACTAAAGTAAATCACATCCTTTGTTTAACTCATACAGGGCGAATCACTTAAAATTACCATAATGGATATTTTTGAAACTAGAGATGATAATGATATTCTGAATTTACCGAAATTAAGTCAAGAACGCATCAATGAAATCCATATAAATGTTCCAATAATTATTAGAAAGAGTAATTAAAATTAAATTCTACATCTTTTCAAATGGAAACTATATGAGATAGAATGTCACAGGAGTTTTCTCACTATTCCAGGCCAAACGAGATATCGTATATGTAGATCTCTGTTTTTCAGACACTATTTAGACAATGTCCATCATCATTAGGCAAAAACAATACATCTCTCCAATTTTTAAGACTATAGTGTATACAATTTAGTGAAATTATCAACGGTATGTTAGCGTTTATCATGGATGAGTCTAAATTCCTATTCTTTGTCATATGAAACGTTTAAAGAGTTCTTTGTCCCATTTAAGAGATGAGCTAATGAAATGGAAATATAGCACACATTCCTGCCTACCGCCACCATCAGTTTTCTTATTGTTCTTCTATTTTTTGTGAATTAATTTATTTGTGGTACATTTTCGGTTCAATACCTAAACAGTTAAATGGGGCAAACAAATTCTTTAAACTTTTCATAAGATAAGGCTTGGAATTTTAAATCCATGCAGGATAAACTGCAACATACTATACTATAAAGAAATGTGCTGCCTAACAGTCAGGAAAATGTACTACTGTTTGCCTTATAATCATGGGAATTATCAAAAAGTATCTGAAATCTAAGTCCTACATATGACAATATCTCGAAAACTTTTTAAACTAGAATCTAGCAACAAACCACCATTACAATTCTGATTTCATGTTTTTATTCTCTTGAAGTCAAAGACGTTGTTCCATTTGAAAAATTGTAACTTTATGCTAGAAATACACTTTCAAAAACTTGGAATCGTTTATGAACTACATTGATGAACCGTTATCTGAACTTCAATTCAGTGAAAACAGCGCACCAATATTGCCTTTCTTTTCAGAGATATTGTGGCATATGGGGATTAATAATACGTGGGGAAATGTATTGTAGGGTTGAATCAGTTAAGAATTGGAAATGCTGATTGGGAGAGATTACGCACGTAAAATTAAGCTGTGCACATTCGTAACATGAAGTACAAGTGTTCATTTAGAGTAGAGAGAATGTGCCGCCATCTGTCTCGTGGTAGACATCTTGGTTAACGTCCATCATGTATGTAAGCGATAATTATGATTATAAAGACAATTTTCCCATGGTTAGCTAACGTTTGTGTTTTCAGTGCCTTCCTAGTTCCAATATTTTCCTAATTTCATCTCGTTTATGACTGTTAACATTTTGTTAGATGAGTGTTGTGAATACGTCCCAAGTAAAAATGACAGTACTTTAGAACAATGGAACCAAGGGATCGTGACAATATCCGTGGTGATAGTTGCAGGTAATTCACCCTATGTGTGATATTTTCTCCAACGTGACATTACTTTAGACGATGAACAAAAATATAACATTATTGTGGAGACCAAATATTAAACATTTATGCAAATGGGGCTAAAATGATGAAAAAAAAAAAAAAAATTTAAAACTACCAAATGAGCTGTTTTGTTCCTTAAATGCATTTAATATAGTAATTCTCTATATCACTTAATAATATTGCCATGTATTTAATCTAAAAGCAAAAGGAAATGACTTAATATTTCAATATGTTGAGATAATATAAAATCTGAAGAGCTGTATTTTACAACATTACGTCCATTTCGTTTTAGCACTACAAGCCTCAGTAAGGCACTTAATTTCCATATTAATGACTAGTTTTCAAATAACTTCTTCACACTTCTGAACTATTTTAAAATAATCAAATATTTCTTTCATTCACTGGATTAAATCAATTAATATTTTTCTATCCCTTATAAATTAAGTATACACCTACATTTTTCAACATTCTGCCTTTAAAATTTTCAGTCTTCAACCCTAACCAAAACAATACAACACGTCCCTCTTTTCTTTGTTACATTCCTATCTCAGAATGAACGTTTACGTGCTTACAAATATGAACGAACTGTTCTCCCCCACGGTACTTATGTAACGTACTTCATTATATTTGAGTTGTCATATCCTCTATCCTCCAGAATTCCCTACTTTATCTCTATAACCACACACCCCTTTCCTCATTATCCACTCTATTCGGTGTCTGTAGACATATTATTTTCTTGTAGTTTAAACAGTCCATTATAAAATGCCCAAGGCACTCATCCATGACATGTCTGACTCTCACTTCCCTAAACTTTTAAAGTGCCCCACATAATATCTACTTTGAAGTTTTGCTAAACATTTTGTATTTCATAACCTGATGAACTATCGTACCAATATTTAAAGAAGAGAATTTAGAGACAGGAAACGAAGAATTAAAATTATTACGTAAAGCGTAAATTAACTCATTAATAAATGATAAATTTTGGAAATATAGTCCCAGTTTAGGCAACAAGGTACCGGGACGAGGTATTGCAGGTTTTATATTATTTTTATAATTCTATTATGTGGTACAGGTGTAGGAAAAGGGCGTTAACAAGGAAATAAAGCAATTCCGGACCCATATATTTTTTGTATACTGTATATGTGAGGAATGGTTCCCCAAAACGTTGACACACCTTTTTGTTACACTCTGTATATGTATCTATTTTAGCTACTGCCCTCGTAAACTGTGGTCATTAAGAGTTTATCAGTCAACGTGCAGGTATAACCCTGTTGTAAGATGGCAGTTTTCTCGATAACTCAGTAAAGGGGGTCATCTAGTCCGAGCTTATCTTTTATATTTGCGATAAAAATAGGCAATTTTATATGTTCAGGCTTTTAATTTGCTTTGTATTTTTCATCGCTTTCCTTACCCTGTATCTTTGGTGGGAGTTTTTACCAAGAATTTTAATTGCATAATATCTTATTAAATATTTATTTTTTGCTACTACGATCTGCGGTGGATAATTTCTCTAATTATTTTATAGTATCAGATAAAAAATATACAATGGAAATGAGGACCTCTTCGATAAATTCGGAAGGCAGATAGATAAATCAATAATTTGGGTCGTGAAGTATAGGTGGCTGCTCATAAGTGTTGGAGAGGTTGATAGACGGAAAGTGCCAGAGCCGACATGTCCCACCGGTGTTCCCCAAAAGCATAGCTAACCATCCGGACAGAAGAATCATTAAGGCCGCCCTGAATGTTAAGACGGCGATCATGGCTCCCTATGTCCACATAAATCGATTGTTGGAGATGGTCTACTTCCCACGTTACCATGACACGTTTACCCTTCTTGACACTGGTTCATCGCCTAGAACGCCTCCAGTACAGTTAAGAGAGATGCACTGGAGAGACGAATGGAGAGCGATGGTATTCAATGATGAAAGTTATTTCTATCTTGGACTAAGTGGCGGCCGTATATTCGTGTTCGTATACGGGTAAGGAAGCTGGAAAATCCATTTTTTGTTCTCACTCTTGATCCAGGTTTTTTTTACCTGGAATCACGGTATGAGGATCAAGCTACGCATATTTATTACATTATCAATCTTGTACTTCGACCATATATGGACACTTTAATAGAATCAACCTTACAACTGCAAGGGCAACACAGCATACTCTACATAGTGTTCGCCTTCTACTCTGGTCTGTTAAGTCTGCAGATCTCAATAGCACGTGTAGGACAAGGTGAGAACTTGGCCCCGTCAACGACCATCGTTCAGCTACATCATAATGCACAGCGAGAGTTGATCGGCATTTGTTTGACAGGTTACCTGCCAGATTAGCTGCTTGTGTGGTACCTAGGTTCGTTAAACTCGTTATTAAAATGTATATTTATGAAATCCTGCATTCCACATATCCAAAAGACTCCATATTTTGATCAGCACCACATATCCTTCTTATGTACCGACTTTTGGATACATAGATGAATTTTTACTTCGTGTTCTTCAGTACATTTCCACAAGTGTAGATAATATTATAAATATATTTTGGAATTATATTTAGAATTAAACTTCTCAAATGAAAACTACTTTTTATTACCAGATTTCCCTCTGGGCTGTTTTCATTTGTATTATTATACTTCGATAGCATTGTACTGCAGCTATCGCTCATGTAAAACACTCTGTTAAGAACAGTTCTAACAATTAAAGAAGAAATGTCTTGGTAGGTTACACAACTCTAAAGTTGTTTAAAGTAAAAGACGCGTTCATTAACACAACTTTGTAGTCCGTTATGAGAAAAAAACCTGGCCTTAAGACCTGCTCTGGTAAAAATCGAAAGTTGCCTGAATCAAGACAACTTCCACAAATGTTCTATCCCATTAGAGGCTAGTAATTAATAATAATTATGCAGAAAATAAAGCTACACTGTAAACTACCTGGTTTAATGGAGTAGACAGGACTAAGCATTTGGTACCCTGCGTCAACAGAAAGATGAAAGATTAATTAAAACTAAAGAGAGAGCGGCGGAGACAAAGCAAAAGTTAATGGAACTAGCAGAGATTGGGGCAAAGCTCCTTGAATTGTCTCTCCCTCTAAAAGGTACCTCATTAGAGAACAGAAAAATCTTGTAAAGCTGAAAAAGAAAGCGAAGGTAAAACGGCCGGGTCGAATGTGTGGGAGAGAACAATGGAAGACAGGACAATTTCCACAGATGAGCTTCCTGAGGTGAGAGATACAGTATTTGCAAAAAGTGCAACACATCCTGCCACTCAATTTTGGAATATAACAATATTTCACGAAATCTATATATCTGTAGATGCGGTTTGAAAGAAAGACTCAGTTACGTTTCATATTTCATTTTAATATTGTATACTATATTTCTGAATGATGATAATTATCCTTCTCCATTTACTGTTGTCTGCAGTTGAAGACGACGTATATGCATCAATTCAACTATATAAATTAACCACAATATAGTTAGTGGTCAATCTAGAAGTCTGGGTCTTAAGCATGGCGAATGGCTTCTTAGGGAATAATTTCTAATAGTAGAGAAACCTTAGGAAGATTAGGAGGGAATCATATGACAGAGGTTCGTGGTTCCATGCTTGGAGAGTAGGTCCTGGTGGTGTAGTGGTAACCATAGTTGCCTTCTAAACCCAAAATTGTCGGTTCGATCCCGGCAGAATCGATGAATTTTTTACGGGGGTAAAACTCCTAAGTATGGTTTCCTAGGGAAGGAAGGAAGGAAGAAATCCCGGACGCGATTCGAATTTTTGAAGTACTAGAAACTACTGGTGCAAAAGAACAATTTCTATGTTTATCTTTTACTTGTTTATTCTTTTATAATATTCTAGATTATTCCTGTTGTAATAAAATTCTATTTATTTAAGAAAATAAATTTTACAGACTGTATAAAATTTTCATCAATTGCAATCTTTGGAGTTAGTGTTAAAGAATTATTCAGCAAGACATTTGTCTTCAAGAAAAACCATAAGTGATGGTAGGGTTGACCGTACCAGAAATCTTTGTTATTAATTTATGTTAACATCTATCAATTGAACAACATTGAAACTCCACTGGCGAATATAAACACAAAATACATATTCCTCCTACAACAGATTCATCATAGTCAACGTCCTATAGCCTTCAGAGGTTTGTCAGTTCCTCTTTAAGAGAGTTAATAATGGCCACTGTCAATTGTGTCTACGGCATAATAATTGCCACTTTACCTTGCGAGTTTTGGTGTAACACAAATAAATAACGATAGAAATAATATATAAAAAACCCTTTTAAAGAATAAAGCGCAATGCCTTACCACAGTGTTCCGTAATGTTTTTATTCTTTTGGCAAACCTTTTTTACTCTTTTCAGTTCAAGATAATGTATTATCTTAAGTGGCACATCAAACGAAAATCCTCAAAAGTATAAGTTATTAACTTATGACGCCCATGCGTAATTAATAATAAGAAACTAGAGCCACATACTGTCTGGAGATCAGAAGAAGGCAAGCAAGAGGAATGTGCTATGTAGCATCTACCTTCTTCACTATGTTAGTGTTGATAAAAATAAACAGTGTTGTCTGGTACTCGCCCATGTTTATAAGTCCAGCGGACTTGCAACATCTCATTCATGTGGCAGCGTGGGGTATCCTACATACTCTCGTAAACAGTTCAAGCCTCCCTCGCACTTCAGCCCGAACTCGCCTTCTTCTGATTGCCAGACTGAATATTATTTTCTGGCAGTGGATTGCTTATATATTGTACTTCTCCCCCTGCCGCTATGTAGTTCATTTGTTACATTGCCGGCTGTTGAGTGTACGTGTTGTTGGACAGTGTTTACTCTACTTTATTGTTTTGTTCCTGTGCCGATACACTCCTCCCTCTTAAGAAGACATATTTGTGGTGCTACGGACGAATAATAAATAGATCCAGGTGTTTTTTATCAGTTCCTGTGCTACAGCTGTAAAAGTTTCAATATTTAGATTGCTTGCCAGTGTTTCAAACATTTCGCGGGCAGAAAATACGTTTTATTTTTCGGTGCATTCGTAGAAATAAAAAAAATGCATAATACTCTAAAACAAGACGGAAATAAATCAACAAATAAAAATGTATATGTAATATATTACGATATAGGAGAAGGTTAGCGGTACATCTGATATTTCGTGCCGCACACCGGTTGCAGAACTCCACCTTATCAGATTCATGTAATGTTTTGGAAGCCGAGGGAAAAACACGCTTTAAAAAGTAAGATTGAACAAGGTAATTTGCAATGAATAGATCACGCAAGCTGTAGAACGGAGCAAAAAGACATTCGGTGTGTGCTGTAGGAGTTGTAGTTGCAGGGTTCAATCGATAGGAGACGCTGTTTTGTTCTCATGCTACGTCTTCCCGCCCCTGCTTTTTGTCGCGGCTTACGGCTACTAACTGATCTGTCAACAGTGTTTCTAATTGCCCCTCTTCCACTGCCGTCTCAAGAATCGATAGCAAGAGAAAGCGCTGGGATTTGCAGACGGCATTCACAGTAACCATCATCCTAACTTGAATCCAGAGATGAAATACTTTCAGCTCTGTCTTAGTCAATGTTTCAACATTGTGGATTATTAATCAAAAACAACAAAAGAAATTTGCTCTTTTAACAACATGATACTTTCACTACAACGTTGCCGCCGATTCTTTGTACAACTGTTTCAAGTCAATTTCTGGCAATTGAGCTTGCTCAGCCGTGTTTAACACGCTTGAATTTCTGTAGGAAGTTAGCGTTATATTTTTGTATTGTGGCGTATTTATGCTGAGAGTGAGAAATACACTAGAACAAAGAAGATTGTTATACGCAAAACAAGTCGCGCAAATACTGTAGGAGGAAATTTTCGTACTAAATTTCCAGGTGTAACTTCTTCATTGGGAACTGTAATATTCAGATTGGTGAACTAAAGTTCCAATCCAAAGCGTTTTCATTGAAAAAACAGAGGAAAATAAATAAATAAATAACACGATTAATCCAGCAAATTGGAGTATTTGTCGGTAATGCATATACATCCACTCAGTTGCCGCATCTTCATCCATAATTACCTTATTGCTGTTCCAGAATGAAACCAATAGAGGCGGTTTACTGTATTTGGGAGGATAAACTGCAGCAAGCTGTAAAAACTTTTCAAAAAGATTCATACTTGTCCTAAAGCAGAGGGCAGGCACTTCGAGTATCTCCTAAAGCTGGTTAATGAGTATTAATGATTGCTCAATGCTAAAAAAATAACGATAAAAATGTGCGCTCTGCGTTTCGACAGAGTGACATGATTTCCCTCAAAAGGAGGCGAGGCCGTTACGCAGTAACTTCTAGTTGGCAAAATAAATGTCCGATTGTCTAGCGGAATGAGCAACATGTAATTAAAAACGGTGCAAACTACTATGGGTTTCACAGATCCTAAAGTATTAACCAATACATTAAAACCTTCCATTAGAAATAAATTAGGAAAGTATCAAGCTGGATTGCGGAAAGGTAGATTGTGCACAGTAAGACAACTGTTGAACAATGGTTTTAATATCACATGATATGCGCATGTTTTAACGTAAACCAAAACAAACCATATGCGACAGTGAAATATTTCGCTATGCCATCCAAATTGATTAATAGTACAAGCTACCATAAAACACACAAGCATGTGTTAAAAGGCAGAACGTCCTGATCGAAAAATTGGAAGTAAAGCTTAAGCTGTGACTCGTGCTTTGTTAATATATTGTTAAAATGTTTTATAAGACAACTGTCAGTGGAAACGGTGCAATACCAACTTACTAGTAACGTCAAATTGTAGGGAATGCAGACGATATAGCCATACAGCACAGCAAATATGCATACAGTAAGGTTATTTGAGTTACAGACCAGCAGTACTGGAAGCAACCAATCTCAAGGCTGTATGATGAATGTGCAGATGGAAGCTTGTAATTGGTTGAAGAGATGCTTTGTCAGAGTAGTTGTGTTTTCCTGTGTTATTCGGTTCAATATGTGTAAAATGTGCACTAATTGTTGTTCGTTAGATGTCACACGTAAATATAGAACGAGGTTTAATGTACCACATATATGTGAAAACGGATCCTTGCAGAGAAGTGGTAAATTGATTCACCAAAAAAAACATTCTGATAATCGTGTTCAAAAATGTTAAAAAGTTTCGAGAGACAGGCTCTTCCCGGCAATGTATTTCCACCGAGGGGCATCTTTTTCAACACGCTTATTGCACAGGTTAATGTTAATTATTACCATCAACTTTAATTGCAGTATCATTTTAAGCTTTCAACAAAAATATAGATAGCAAAATAAAAATATTAACTTTATTCGCTGAGGCCCATATCCCGTTGGCCGGTTGCGTGAAAATTGTTCGCGCTCAGGCGGGCGATAACTCAAATAGCGTCACTGTATAACGAACTAGACGATTTCTCAGAATCTATTGATTTGATTATTATTAAAAAATTCATTACACAAACTAGGAAAAACTGGAAAGATAAGCAAACGCAAAGAGCCAATATGGAATCGGTGGTTCTGTTTACCTAGTACAGAATTTAACCCTGACACACTACATTTGGAAGTGGCTTCTGAGTAATCCATGCTCAATTTTGAGCGAAAAAATATTAAGAAGAGTACTTTAACCAACAAATAAAGATACAATAAGCAATTGTATAACTGTTTAAAGAAGTTTAAGTAGCAACTTACAGTAAGATGAAAAAATTGCATCTAATGTGGATAATAGAAAAAGACCAAAAAAGATCTTTAATGCATTCCGTGAAAAAAAAAGGATAAATAAAAAGAACAAAAGCTGGGGAAACCACGATGGGAGAACATCATCATCAGAGATAGCAACAGTATCGTTGGGATTAAGAAACTGGAGAAGGCAAGTACCAGACCGGTGGCAGGCAGTGAAGGCCAAAGCCCAATGCGGGCTGTTGAAGAAAACAGACGATATTTGTCGGACACTCGTACATTTTCGTGTAGTGCATTCGCTATATATACTGCTATCGATACCAACAAAGCCACTAAAACGAAATGAGTGAATTTAATGGAGCATTGCACGCTATCTGACATTCGATAATATTTTGTTTCATATGAACCACTGCCACAAAAGCTATTTTAGGTTAGCTAAAGATACCCTTCCATTGTAACATATGACTATTTTAAGTATTGTATCTGCATGAAAAAATATATTCACGCTACTGCTGTAAATGCTATACATTTGGCCATACTGAGCAAACCAAATTTCTTCCTATGTGATAGCGATTTTGGTGTATTAGACATTCTAAAGCTATTACTGGCTTAGTTGGAGACAGAGTGAACGAAATATATCTCATGATTAAAACTTTTCCTTGGTCTTTGGTTTAAAGGGCATTTAAAAATAAAGTTTTTGCTGGTCACTGCGGTCAGCATCGTCAGTGGACTGAGGGAATATGTCTTAACAGAATCGTCGTAACTAGGAAGGAACATCATCTACATCACAACCCTCGCACGACACCTACTCCTTCCTAGTTACGACGATTCTGTTAAGACATATTCCCTCAGTCCACTGACGATGCTGACCGCAGTGACCAGCAAAAGCTTTATTTTTAAATGCCCTTTAAACCAAAGATATATATATATATATTGTTCTGTTTCTAAGGCCTCTATCCTTGAAAGATTATCCCCTTGTTTTAGCAGTTGCTTCTCTATTTTCAATCTTTATTCAATGGCAAATTTATATAGCATGTTCCACAATCGCAATGTCATCCAAATTTGTTATGGAATAAATAGGTAAGACAGCAAAGTTCACAAATGAAAAAAAAATATAAATTTTAGAGCATTTAAAAAATAATGGCTACGAGTAAACAGCTCATCAATCACCAATTACCTCGTTAGTTAGAGAATAACTAGAGTAGCAATAGGACAAACCTCAATAAAAAAAATGAATTGTATTTGTTGTTATAGTAACTTCTAACCAGCGTTGCGATATTTCATTTTATTAATGTAACTCAGACGTTTTCTGTGAAATGAAACTAGAAACCTATATTTTTAATAGAATGATAGAAAGATATAGTGTCGTTATGACAATATTTATTGCTCGTATAAAAGTTCGTTTGTGCTCTTCTTCTATAACATGCGGTGTTGCAGTTGTCCTCTTCAATATGTATGGTGTAGTCTAGCGAAAGTCGATCGTGACCTAGTTGTATGCTATAGGAGAAATCCCAGGATTCTCTTTAAGGGTATTGGTCACACTGTTTATGGATTTCCTTTCTGTACGCGTGGTTGGCACCTGTGTTATTATTGCTTTGAATAAATAAAGGAACGAAATATGAAACTATGTGCTAAAATTGGTATTTTGAATGCAGAAGGGTTTACTCCTGCTGAAATTAATAGCACAGTTGCAGTATATGGAAAGCAATGCTTATGGAAATCAGCTGTTAAAGATTGATGCACTGCTATAATTTCGATTGAATATCTTCGATTCATGGTAGGGCTAGCAAAAGGGGTCACACCAAATAGAATGTGTTGCGTGATTATCTTGATGAGAGAATAGTAGAAATATCGAAATTGCTTTACGGTTGTATATCAGTCATAGAAATAGGCACACAATTTTCTTACTAGTAAGCAGAAGGCATTTTAAATGGAAGGTGAAGAATTTCGTTTTGCTGGTAGCCTCATTATATTCCAAACTTCTGTCGGTCAAGCATGGAAGGGAAACGCAACGAATCTAGACTTGCAAGGACATACAGGGAGAACGATGTTATAATTTTATTTTTTTTTTCAATATGGAAGCTCTTTAATAGCATGATTGAATCTTAGACAAAATATGAAGAAAGTCCAAATCTTTTACTGGAGTAGTTTTAGTTAACGACAATGCTCAAATGTCAACAACGGATGCATTGAATCAGATTAAAATATTCTCTCTGCATCTTAGCATTATTTCATGCCAATACACATTTTGTACATTTGAAAAAAGACTTAAAGTGGGTAAAAGGTGTTGGTTTGGTTTCAGTTCAAATTAGTTTTATGGAATCAGTATTCGCCACCTTTTGTTACAACAGAAATACAGTCTTTCAAATGTCGTATCAAAGTTTAAAACGTTATAAATATTATAAAAATGGGGTGGAAAAAAACATCAGTAAATCACTGTTGGGCAAATTTTGGAATTTAATTTTATAAAACAGTGGAAATATGTCCACGGTACTTATATTAAACATAATCTAATCTTCTCGCAACGGCATGCATAGTATTTTGCAGACAATGTCTTTGGAACATTCCAAATTTCATCCAAGATAGCACATTCCGTTCAATCATATCGAATAATACCGCCATTGGCCATCGCCACAATTTTCGACTACACTTGCCAAGAGCATTCGCTTCTACTTTAACGCAGCTGTAATATTGTATGTGATTCATTGTTAGTTACGTTCACATAACAGTGTTGCGTGTTTACAATGAAATACAGCTTTCTAGCTGTAATTGTTACTGATTCAAATGTGACAAATACAAGAATAACAAGTTCAGTTTACACAGGGGGCAAAAGTAAATACTATATATAATACTATGCTATAACTCAATAATTAATTGGTGTTGATTTCTTGCACCAATGTATTTAACATGACAACAATAAAGGACGCAAAAGTACAGTGCCCTCGTTTGTACGCGTGGCCGGCTTAACTGGGATTTGCATGGCATCGGGAAGCAAGCTATTTGCAGGCGGGATGGAATAATCATAGCCCCTTAAATTCAAGCGCATAGATTTCTACAACACCAACACCAGTTGTTCGGTCATACACATTTCGTGTACAGATCGGGTGCACTCCAGTATTTTTAGCGTTATGTTGCAAAACCACGTTTTGTTCAAAAAAAAAAAACGCGGATCAATTGAGCAAATATACATTAACCAACACCCAATTGCAGAAATGAATTCTACTCACTTATCACATGGTTGCAATTCCTGAATTACAGTTATCTTATAGGCTCTAATTTAAAAAGTTTAATGGCATTTGAGCCTAGGTTTGCTAAATTCCTAATTCTTGTGCAAGATTTCGCAGAGATTTCTATGGACTTCGTTGTAAATTTTCTCCGATGTCATCGAGTTTTACCCGTCTAAGAGCACGACGTTTTACTTTCGGTTTCTTATCAAGTGCAGATTCCGTTTCCCTAAATCTATTCACAAGATTCCGTACCGTTTCTCGTGAGTCACACAAACAGCAGGGAATCTGTCTATAAATTCCGTCTCACTTCTCTACATGAATTTATTGTCACATAGGAATCATACATGAGCATTCTGTATGCTAGAGTATACGAATCTCATAACAACACTAACACACCATAACATGTATCACGTGGGTTCACAACGTTCAACTCCTGTAGAGCAAAAGACTTCGCGTCAGCACACGGAGAGGCGGGAAAGTGGAGAAACAGGGCAGAAAAATCCCCAATTAAGCCGGCCACGCATCGAAATGAAGGCTCTGTACAAAGGAAATGTTCCAGAATAAAATAGATATATAGAAACTTCTTCTTTGAGGTCAGTAGCTGATACCCTTCATTGGGTTTGAATGACCGTTAATTGGATAAATTCCTTTCACAGTTATAGAACTATTTAGAAAAGTAACTATGTCTGTAACAAAAATTGGGGTGCGGTATGTGTCAATATCAAATTTCCTTCGTTTCCCAACAAGGTCTCAAAGTTACACATCCATAACATATAAAAAATAGAAACCACTTGTGCAGGAACTTCCGCCGCTATCAATGTACAAAGAAAATAAGTAGTTTTGGATGCTGTGGTGAAAGCTCTGGACAGTTGTGACAGGCCACAAAAAGTGACAGAGAAACTCCTTTCTCAGAGACAATCGTTCCACTGTTTTTGCTCCAAACATCCAGACGCACTCCGCGACTCGACGTTAATGCGGCCTTTTCACTTACACGTAGACATAAATGAAATGTTTTCCACTGCACTAAAGATTTATAACGAAACTTTTCATACCTTTTTTTATCATTATGATGGGGGAGGTTCCCCTTTTGTTCCTTCCTGAAGAGAGGGTCGGGAAAAGCGAACCGAGAAGTAGCAAAGAACTAGTACAAAAGGGAATGATTAAAAACTATTTTTTGTGCTCTCGTGAAGAACAAAAGCATAACGACTTTTATTGTTGTCCTGCCAACCAAATGATGTTTTTCGCGGGTTCCTGCAAGTGAAATGTGATAATGAACGGTCTCAGAAAACTTTCAATGAAACTGAAACAATGGCGAGATTGATAGGAAATTTATAAGGTTACACCAGTTTAATATATTTCGTTCACTGATCGCAGTATCTCCGAAATGTATAAAGCCTCTTTTTTCTCCTGTTATTTTTTCTTTTTATTGTAAAAAGGGAATGGAAACGTGTCAATATAGGGAACTAAAAATATAAATAAAGAGCAATTGTGGGAATAAAAAGGTAACCTGGAATAAATAAGTTAGTTTTTCAAACCATTTATCTATCTCTGTAATCAGACAAAATGATACTGTCGTGCGTTGCTGGTGAATAATTTAAAGGGAGAGACTTTCGAGCGAAGCAATACGCGTTATCTGCAAGACTGATCATCAACAAAATAAAAATACAGTCACTCGTTTGTTAATTTGAACAACGTATCAAGACTACCGCGTTTCAAACTTTCTAATGTAATGTTAGTTAACAGAATGTTAAGGTTTCCAAGAATTGCAAACAGTGCGAATCAAGACGACGGTATCAGTGCCTTAATATTGTTGAATTCGTTCTGTGTGCATTTTATTATTCACAAACATTGCGTGTGAAACGAATGCTACGAAAAGCAGAGGCACACACTTTTCTAAATTTGAACAGTAGTTAACTGCAGCATTAGTCACGAAGTATAAAGAAATAATGGAGGTAGTTCGTCTCATATTCCTATGATTTGTATCAGAACTGTTGCTTTAATTACATTGTTAATGTTATTTGGAGTTTGGATCATAACTGTAGAGAGTGACGAGGCTTTTAAAGAGAAACTTTTAAAGAAAATGCCTAGCAACGTTTCTGGAGATTTTATAAATATTTGACAACTTCAGCGATTTATATTTTGTTTTGTTAACTGTTTTTCTTTAATGTTGTTACAGGGAAATATTTTAGAATTCTGACTATAAAACTATTTAAATGCACAATTTTAAATTTCTATAGATGAATTGATTGACTTTGGAAATTTTCTTCTTCTTTCAATTGATCATTTTTTCCTTTCAGGTTATATGTCAACATGTTTTTTGATAGCTAATGTCTTCGTCTTGTTCATTCATCCAGTTTACCAATGTGAGATTTCTATTAATTTTTATATAGGACCGGGGATTTTCTTTTGGGATCTCCTTCTCTTAGTGGTTGCCTTCACCATAGCTAACAAGATTCCTCAAGAGATAATTCAAGAATTTGTTATTTATAAAATTAATATTACGCATTTTTTGTTTGTTTATTCCCGGTATTTTCGTATTTTCCTTCTCCTAGGTAGGAAAGGTATAGTATTAATATGGGAAAGAAAGGAAAGAGAAAGGATATGAGTATTGGGTTAGGACATGGTCTCCCCAAAATGGAGATAGGGGGAATCATGTGCTCATGTGGGCAGGGTAGCTAAACTTCTCAACCAGGACCGCTGTTTACCCATTTGGAAAACCATTTAAAAAATTAATGCGACCCTTGTTGAAGTTTCCGTAACATCTCCAAGGTCATTCGTAACTCTCACATATTTACTCACTCGCTTTTATTTCTCTATTAGAATAAATATATACAATAATTAAAATAGTTTAATTTTTCAAAACAGAAAATTTTGGTTAAAAAACACAAAATTAAGGCAATAGACCTAATACGCGAGCGTCCAAGGTATTCGAAAGTGAAAATATGGATTCCATCCGTTTGCTGCATAATTTAATAAACCTAATTAATGTCTAAGTAGGAATATAGCAAATTTCTCATTGAGTGTCTCTTAGACATAGTGAAGGAAAAAAAATTGTTGTTTACATTTTTCAAAAACACTTGTGAACAAGCTAGGACATGTACATTCTGATACTTTTAGAACTCAAAAAAGTGGCATTACTTTAAGTGAATAAATGTTAAAATGCAGTAAAACTTCCCATTTTTGACTTAATGAAAGAGGTTGGTTGTAGCCCTTTTCAAATAAACAAAATAGACAAATAGTGGCGTAATGTTTTGCAATTAAGTGGAGGAAGATTTTGTCAAAAATTTATTTTTCAATGAAGATTTTACTATAGCAATATGAGAGCTCGAGAATTTGTTTTAAGAGAATCTGGAGCTCAATTTGTATTTATTTTGACCATCTAGCTAGTGAAAGTATAAAAGTATGTTCATAAAATGCACTTATAGCTATTAATATTTAGTCCAGAATTTTTAGTTGCACTAAGAGTCGAACAGAAGTAGGTCGAAACTATAGAATATACTCTTTGGTAACATAATGAAGACAACTGAAGCATGGTAGTAATTATATGTACAATTATTAGAAACACAATTTTAAAATCAAATGGTATTAGTTAAAGCTCACTCTACACACTATTTATGTTTTGTTTAGAACTTTGAATTATACGAGAAAGGTCAATTTGTGCACTTGACTTTTCGCCAAAACGCTTTCAATTGTCCATGTTTATTATTTATTTCTAATGCGCACTGAAGTTATGCCAGGGAAACTATAAATATTCAGTGCGCTGTTCTGATGAAGTTTCATAAAAGAAATTGTGTGTAAAATAAAGTGAAAGTGTTCAAATAGAAACAATAAAAATGTGGTAAGAGGCAGCTGTGACTGGTTGGAATTCCTGACACTCTTATACCGGATTGGTCACTGATTTCATGAGCTAAATAAGTCAGTTTAGGATCCTGCTTGTGTTATTTCAAAGAAATATAAATGTTTACAGCAATTGAGGTTTCTTTTCCTTGTCCCAACAGTTATTCAATATTCGATATTGAAGATATATTGAATTCCCTTGAATTGAAGTGTGATATAAAAAATAAGAATCTTAGCTACATATTCACTTTCGAATTGCTACGCAATCTAGGCATCAGCTGCTGTAGAACATAATCCTGAGCCTCAGGATAAAGGATAGAGACTATTTCTTATTTTAATTAGATATGTTGCACTTTTTAACTAGCTATTACGTAAATATTCTCTAGTTTTTAGAAAAAGTTTCGGCTACATTTTACTCCATATTTAGAGAGATTAAGACCTATACTGCATTTTCACACGCCTATCATTTCTTTTTATTTAGTTGTGTGAGCTGTCGCATGCTGCATTATGACTTCGGAAATATTGTTTCAGAATGTAGGTAGGTATATTTCCTTTCTATAACCTAACTGGACATTTTCATAAACGGTGTGCATGTTAAACTGAGATCTACCGTGAGAAATGTTAAATATCATACTGTCGTGTATTTAGGCCACCAGAAAAATGTAATTGACTTGGAGATTATAATCACTGATTACTTGAGCATATAAAAAAATAGTTTTTACGCTTACGGTAAGAGGCAAAACTGTTGCCACTAGGAGATTAAATTTTCAGATATGTGCATATATTGCTCCAATAATAGAGTAATAGAATTTATCATAATTTGCGGTTTTTTTTCAATGAGTTAATGTAACCTACCTTTCTTTTTACAACGAAATTGTAAGGCAAATCTTTCTTATGGTACTGAATATAGTAGCTTTGGAAATGCCAGCAATGCACCGATGTAAAAAAAAAAAAAAAAAAAAAAAAAAAGGTATATAAAACTGAACGCAATCATTAGGAGAACGAAACATGTTCGTTTCTTATAGTGTATTTTAATTTCTCTCTCTTTCTCTCATTATTTCATTTCATATTTTATATCCAGCTAAAAAATTCTATTTTCATAAATGTTTGTATGTTATACCCTTTCTCTGCTAGGGAACGACATTTTAAAATAGTCAAATATAGAATTTCGAAGTTTATAGTCATTACGGCTTATGTTTTTCAAGTTTTAATGTGGGCTAAACTTTAAGACAAATGTGATGTTAAAAAGTTTTAACATGTTGCTAAAATTAGGATTGATTATTGAAACGGAACTGTTATTAATTTGAAATATTAAGACCAATCTAAAAGCTTGTAAACTTTTAACACTAGTTGATGAAATTGACCTTCTATGTTTAAATATTTAATTGTTAACCAGGAATTTAGGAATGAAATAAAATTTAATAATGTATTAATTAGAAAACAGTTTTAAAAATACCTATTGGTGTTTAAATTAAAAATATAATTAAACTGTGTATTAATTAATGACGCTAGTGCGTAAAAGCAGGTATAATGCCGTTAAAATGTGATTGGGTAGCATATACTGGCTATATTATAGGCCATCCAATTATATGATAACCGATGCAGCAGTGTAGACTGCATCGGCTGATAAGGTATCATTCATGGCCAACAGGGCTGCACTTGAGTCGATGTAGAATCACTAGAGTGTCAGTTTAATATATTTTAATGCACTCTGAAAGGAATTATGGAACCTTCTTTCATTTTCCACACAGTTGTCCATTACCCTTCTTAATTCTCTCTGAGAAACTAAAGTTACCTAATGACAGATTATCCTTTACATCTTGTGATATACGAGAATCGTAGACTTGAATTTGATCACTTGGAAATTTCTTTTCAAACAATCTTCAGATGGCACTAATGGTTTCAGTATGAACATAAATACCACTGGTTGCGGAAGAGAGTAATTAAATAACATTTGTCATTTAACATGCATAGTAGTGGTGTAGCTCGACTAGCGTGCTAAGGTTTACAGACTGATACAGTTTCCCAACGCGGGCTTGTCATCCAATGACCCCATGTTTACGAAACAAGAAGCCAAGCTTTCGGAAGAATTTAGAAGAGTAAGGGCACAGTATAGAGGAGAAATGTAGTCAAAATATAGAACGTTAAGGGAGGACAGACAAACATTTCCTTAGTGTCTAAGAGACAATATCATTTTGCAACTTTATTGATAAATGAGCTGATGTTTGTGTCGTTCCTAGCTTACATAACTAACAGTTAAGCATTCAGCGAAAAGAAAATAGTCTAAATTCTAAGATATAAAGAACCTAAACATTGTAGTTCTTTTTGCCTTGCTAAATTTAAACACGGATAGTATTTACTTTTCAGTAACGTGAATGCACTTCTGCTTTTTGTAATATAATGACATTTTATAATTAGAGAAAGTGTTCACAGAGTTCTAAAATAAGTCACAGTAGTGTAGATGAGAAGAGAGATTTTATTTCTAGAGAGAGGAAAAAAAACGCACCAAACAGAGTGAGCAATGGGATTTAATTAAAAAGTTCGGAATAAGAAAGAAACCGAATATTACTTGTTCATTAGAGATTTTAGCGTTTATAAAAAGATGAGTAGAAAATCGTCGGATTAATTAATTTTATCGGAGGAAAAAGAAAAAGCGAAGGAAAAAAAAAAGGAATTAAATACAATTTGAGATTTGCGTAAAGAAACTGTTCTATAATTCGTAAAAAAAAAAAAAAAGTTCAATCCTCTACTCATATCAATCATTTCATTTAAAGAGATTCACAGTCATTTGAAATGCACATTCTAATGCATTTATTGTTTTGAGTTCGTTAAGAGTCGAAGCTTTTTGCGAAGAATATAATTAGTTAAAAATAATGGAATGGTGTGACTGATTAATAAGAAATATTAAATTAGTTGCCTTGCCTAATTGTTTTCTAAAGTTTTGATGCAACCACTATCGGTTAATACTTACTATAGTTATACAAAAAGTTTGTATTAAAAATTTAGTTTATAAGTCTTACCAAGTATTTTATGCTTACCGATTTTTTTGGGAGAAGTGGAAACTGTTAACATCTATTCCTATTGGTGCCTTCCTCAACACCCTGATTTGTTGCAGAACACAACGCTAGCGCAGCGTGTAGGGAGACAGGGCACAAAATACAGAGAGTGCCAAAAAATGTATACACATTTCAAGCAAAGAAAAAATGTGTTAACGTAACAAAACTGAATTCACACAAACAAAAAACGATGACCATTAATCATCTTAGACTTTTGCAATTACACAGTTGTTCAAAGTGGCGTCAATACACTTCCGAGTACGTTGAACTACTGATTGAGTAACGTTTGCGAGTGTCCTCAGCGATTGCAGCACATGCCGTTTCAATTTCTTCCCCAAGTGCAGTCAGTGTAGCTGGGCTTTCTACGGTATACAATATTCTTAAGAGTTCCCCATAGGTGGAAGTCCAAAGGAGTTAGATCCTGAGAACGGGGTGGAAACTCAATCAGACCACTTCGTACTATCCAGTGCCTTGGAAGATTATCATCAAGGTAGCACGTACATCTTGGTGGTAATGTGGTGGTGAACCATCCTGTTGGAAGTAAAATTCCTCATTTCCATAGAGTGCACGAATAATGGGGTAGGAGGATGTACGTATTATCATGCTCAGGTACACCGAGCCAGTTATTGTTCCTTCAAAAAAGAACGGTCGAATTAGACGATTACATTATGTGATTAATACAATGTATGTGAGTCACATCTGTTTACAGAATATATACTACCCATTACTATTGAATTTCGGGAAAACTTGAAATATATTGAAAGTGCGTATACATTTTTGGCACTCTCTGTATATAGAAACAACTGTGACACGTTCAGTTGGTAACACGTATAAACAAAATAAAGTTGCCATTAGCTTTATGCTAAGCAGATAGAACCCTTCCTTCCTCCTCACTAGCAACTGGCTTACACTCGTGTGTTGTCGAACACACTCGGTTCTAATTTCCACTTATGCCATAGATAAATGGGAAACAAAGAGTTAATATATTTATTTGTTTAACTACTAATTTATTTATTCCGATTCAGTAACCAACGTCAAATATTCCCATTTTAATTTTAATCTGCATAGGTAGGTAGTGTTAACGCATTTGAAAACTAGGGGGCCTGCATATTTGTGCCAAGAAATAATTTAGATATTTCTCTCTCTCTCGGAAAAATTACTTATATTATTTGTATGATACAAAATTTGAAGAATTATGAGTGCAATGAAGTGTTGTATAATATCCCTATAAACTATATTCCAGATGTTTATCTTTTGTGAGAATTACTTTGCGGTTTTTTATTGTTTTAGTTAAATCAAACCCAGCCTCCACCGTCTTTATCTTCACATTGAGCTGGCGGTGGTACCATAAGGCCCACAAGCATTACTGTATATTTCTGAGACAACAATGTAAGCATGAACTGAAGCAATGAATTTCATAATAGCACCAGTTCACTTTTTCATATTATACGAGCTATGCAATTATTTCGTTGTAACTAGCATTGGGCATTAAAAACAACACAAGCATCTAGCAATTTTCACATACTGACATATTGAGTTTCATAAGCACACAAGTCCATAATTCTACATTATTCTGCAAAATAGACAGATAACACAAGTTTAAACAGAAATAATTCAGTTATTTAATCATGGTAGATATGATTACATTCGTCAGGTATACACAAAAAGGATATTCGTACATTACACGTGATGAGGATTTTGCTAAAACAGAGCTAAGTAAACGTAAACAGGATGTCAATGATTGGATAGGCATAATGCAAAACTCAACCTAAACATCAATGTCTTATAGCAGATTAGGTTTTGATTAAGAGATAGTTTTCTCTAAAGATCGAAGCTAAAAGCAAAGAAAAATGGAAAGTGACATTTTACAAAATAATTGAATATCATGACAGCGAGTAAGATATCAAGTAAATTAGCTACAGAAACACCTGCAATTAAACAGAAAGATAAAAATTGAAAAAAATTAAACAGGAGAGAATTTACATATATGAAATTCTCCTGAAAGCTGCTAAAGCCACGAATATTAAAAAAATGTATTTTCTCAATTTTGCCTTTAAAGCAATTTCATTTTCAAATATTTCTGAACCAGTGTGATAAGAGTCAGGCTCATAATGTTCAGAATTCAGAAACTAAACGAAGGAAAGCTACATTTGTGTTTCTTGCATGACTTTATTGAACTTAAGCAGTGACTGCTTTTTCCAAACACTGATACACGTAAAATGAACATTTTTATCTCCCAAAGCTAGGTTTTGGTATCGGGAATCAATACTACAAACTAATGAATTATATAATACATTCCATCATTTTCATGTATTAATTATACGCAGAATGTTTGGGGTCATTGATTATTTAATATTTAGCTACATATTTTGTTAGCATTTAACGCCCGTTTTTACTACTGAGGCACAACAGGCGATGAACACTGATAACATGAAATTAAATTTTGGGAAAGAATTTTTTAAGGAAGGAAACATTTCAGATCTAGTTTAGGGTACCTCCCCGGCATTTGCCATTTATGAGGACTAAAAAAAACCTCAATCAGGGAGGACTGTCCTGGCGGGATTGGAACCCCAGACCTTCCGCTCACCAGTCCGCACCTTAACGACCTTGATCACTCGAGGCTGTAGCGACATTTGTAACTAAGCAACGTTCTATTATGGAAAAAAAAAGTTTTCCATTTCAAGAGATTAAATTTTCATTGCTTTTCTGAAAACCTGTTCTACTGGTTAGTGTAGAAGAGAAAGACATGACGTGTTGAAGGCTTGTACAATCATTTAATCTGAGGGTCACAAACATGCGATTTCGGCTTCACCCACTGTGCTAGAATATTTTTCTTATGTGCAACGTCCGAATGGTACCGAAAATGTCTTTATGCCCGTCTGTCAGCATAAAATTTTTAAAGTTAAAGTCCTTAATGATGGAGATGACAGCTGGTTTTCAGATGCTAGCCGCATTATACACTTCACGGTTTGTCTTCTGTCACTACAGTTGCTGGCAGCCCTCTAAAGGGCTGTCAAGACGTTTGTTTATCTCTACCAACCTTTGAATGAACTTATATTGCTGATATTGTCGCTATAGATGTTTTTAAGTCCAATATGTATTTCACTTCGACTGTTCTCTTCTATGATAAGGTTTATAATAGTTATAAGTGTATTTGATCAGAATGGTCAACCGCAACTTGGCACCTTCCGAATGCGACCCAAGGTATCCCGTTCGATTCATGGACTTGTATATAACAAGTACATGGACAAATTTTTGACAGAAGGCTAAAAATTTTGACTCACTGATACATATAAAGTTACGCGGTTACCGATTATAAATGTAGCTGGCACTTTTCAAGTATTAAGCACTCTGCACAAATATCACGCTGTTAAAATATCAATGTTAAATCTATTTACTGAGCTTTAAAATGTATACTCAGTGAGTTTATTGAGTTATAGGCCGTCTGACCGCGGCCGCTTACTGGGGAAAGGCATCCAGAGAAACCGAAAAAAAGCAATAAAAATCGCCGGACGCAATGTTCACATTTATATTTTTATCGAAAACATAAACTTTAAAACTGATGATAATAAACACTAGCCTGCCTTATAAGAAATGTTGAAAATGATGCCCCTCAGCGTCAATACATTGTCAGCATCTGCGTGAGAAATTTCTCTTCTTCTGCGAGAAAGGGCGGTTTTCTAAATAATGTTTAATCCCATTTTTACTGCTAAGGCATCACAGGGGGTTGACACAGATGATGCATAAGATGAAATGATAAAATTATTTTTTAATAGAGAAACATTTCAGTTCTATGTTTAGGGTACCTCCTCGCATTTGTCCTTTATTAAGACTAGGAAAACCTGGAAGAAAGCATGTCAAGTCAAGGACGGTTCAGACCCCAAATCTTCCTCTCACAAGTCCGTGACTTAACCACCTCAATCAACCTAAAACATGACGGTTCGTAATACGGTTACTTTTTAACTGAGAGATTGTATTTCTTGTAACTTTTTAACAAATTGTGAACAGTTTCTCTACCTGAAACAAGATTGGCAGTACATTATAGTGCGAATCGCCTTACCACCTCTGCAAGAATCCGTTTTCATGTATCATACATACCACTCGCTGACAAAGTCTCCCTCAGATTAACTACAAGCTGCTACATACATTAAGTGGCCTGACGACTGGCTTCCCCAGCGGTAACCGGCCCGTAACTCAAATAACCACTGTGTAATAGGGAGCAAATACTAATACTTGTAAAGAGAAACGGAATTTTCTATCTTCACAATGTAAAGTTATACTTAAAACGAAGAACACTTTATCACGAGTTACTTAAGATGGAAAAACTGATCTTTTTTTACTGCTCGTGCATTCACATCCCTAAAGTAAGAATAAAACTATTATTTTCCAATTTTTAATTAAAAATGTCCTCACAATTGTTTATCCTGGAATATATCGGTCATTTATATGTGTTAAATTGAGTTCGTAACAAAACCTGCGTTTTAGATATAAAATGTATACGAATAATCTAAGTATAATAACTTAAAATGCGTGTTAAATACATAGAGAATAGTTTCTTGATGTTTTCAGAATTACACTTTAGCGGCTTTTTCTTCTTTGTTTCTTACTCACTAAATATATTTAAAATGTCCCTCACGAAGGAGCTGCGTAAACTAAGCGAATTCCTCAGGAAGCACAATAACTTTAAAAATGAATATAAAAAATCCATTCTATAAGTATCACTAAAGAGAAACCACATTTTTAGAATTATTATTATTATTGAAATTAAACCACAAAAATTAATGGTATGTTATTAATTAAATGAACTATATTACCACTGATAGATGAATATATATTGTGTGGGTATTTATGAAATTTTTAAATGTAATCATATATATAAACTCAGTCCTTGATATCATCTTTACATTCAATAAAATAGAGAGAAATAACAAAGTTTCAAGTTACATTGTGTATTTAAGAAGAACATGTTCATATCTTTCAATAAAATTAAAACATATTATTATATAAAAAATTACAATGTATTAAGCACATATACACAATAAACAATTTAAAGTTCCATCGATTTTCAGTAGTTTTGAAATTTAATTTAAATATTATTATAATACAAATATGTAACGTAAACGTTTTCTGGATGTTATTACAGAGCATAAAGATATACTTTTCACACACGTATTAGATTGGACTAGATTTTTTTCACAGTTACTGTCTTCACGACAATGCTTTTGTGAAATATAAAATTAATGCTTCATAATAAATACAGTTTATTTGATGAGTTAACTTATTCTTTTATTTTAAAACAAAATAGAAAAAATAAGAAACGCTAGAGCGGTTTTTAAATTTCCATTTTTAGTTATACCACTACTCCTTACGGTCCGATTTCCCTTTTATTCAGAAGCTATTTTTCTTATTTCTTTAAAATGGTATACACGGAGTTAAGATGAAAAAAAATTGCGATCGCTAGAGCATCAACAGACATATGCACACACTTTTGAATTTGTAATTTTTGGTACCTAGTAATACGTTCAATGGATTTTAATTTTTTTTTCAATTTTTTTTCATGGGTACAACGGCAATAGCCACCCTCCTTCGAATTCGTTAAAAGAACAGGGGACATACAACTGTTACTCTGCAGTTTAGTCTTACGTCTGTATTCATTAGCTCTAATACTTCAGTAATAAGTACCCTTTGAATATAGTTTGGGTTCTGATTGAGCTCTACCATAGCCCTTTGAGAGATATCTCCCTCCCATAGTTCATGCTAATCCTCGGCATTAACAGAATAGGATTTAATAAGTCGAGCTGTAGTAGAAATAGATCTTCCAACATTATTATTCCTCTCTATGCAACCCAGTTACCAAGGAAAACTATTTCCTGATGTATTCACCATATTCAAATATTTATAAGCCGTAAAATATTTTAAAAAATAACCAGCAACTAATAAAAATACTTAAAAAAATTCATTAATTGCTTAAAAATTCATAATATAGAATTCAGTACCCCTGTTTCTCAGAGAACGTACTTTTTCACTTTTGTTTTAACAAATGTATAGCAGAGTGACATCTCTGCTCTTAATTTAGCCGCTACTGAAATAGCTTAATCATATGGTGCTGATAGTATATCGACAAATGAAAGTCTAAAGGCTAAAAGTATTACATTTCCAATGTTCCTCATTTGAAAGCAAATGCTTTTAATTTTTCAATATAGTTGAAATTTATAAGTTATTTATTCACTGCGCTGTGAATATTTCATCCCTCTGAAAGGCATTCAATTAAATTGGTTCCAAAAGTGCAATATTTCTATTGATTTAATTTCTACGCTGTCTGTACAGCTGGAAAACCTTCGAGCCAAATTCTTTTTTGAAGAGGCCCAGCAAGTGCTAACTCTTGAACCTTATTTTCTCTTAGGGTGGACTGCCTATGTGCGCCTTCTTTACTGTGATGGATACTTCAGCAAAGTGCATGCCTGCGGATGAAATTTATGCAAATATTTCAAGCGAAACGGTGTTTTTTTAATCATTTGCTTTCCTGCCAGGCTCCAAACCCATTTCTCGACTGAAGAGCTTCTCCTCACTTGGCTACAAAAACAACACAGAAGCTTAGCCAGCTCACTTCGGTTTCAATCAAGGGCTTTACTTTAAATAAAAAGGGGAGGAGCTTGTTGTTGAAGGGGTGGTTTTCTTCTCAACCTCTTGCCTCTTTAATTAGAAACTCTTCTAAGCGGTAACCCTTCCCTTGACATTATATACATCTCCTTCCTGTACATATTATATAGGTATCGATGTACGACACAGTTTGATTAATGACCAAAAAGTTTTAAGAAGATAGCACGAACGGAAGTGATCAAAAGTTTCATTAAAAGTTTAAGTTCAAGAAGAAGAACATCACGTTACCTAACCTGAAAATATAAAGTGGCCCTAGGAGCTATACAGGATGTTCGAAAATATTGTCAGATTTCAATTTGTAATATTTTAATGAATGGAGGACAGATTTCTTTGAAAGCTAAAAAAGAATGAATTTATTACTTTAAATTTAAGTATACAATTTAATAGGCTGAAGATGGCTTATTTTATTCACCGCGTTGATATAACGATAATAAAGCTTTTTGTACATCCAGATATTTGTTGTAACCTTTGAAAAAATATGGTGCGATATTAAAAACAGGTTTAATTCAAAATATATACAGAAAAGAGAACAGCGCAGAAGTAAATAACTTGCACAAAAAGATACAAAAAACTCTAAAAATTTAGAGACTTATGTTCTTCTACTCCTCTTCCCGATTATCCTTGTAAATAGCAAATTCCGGGGAGGTAACCTAAACTTAGGCCTGGAATCTGAAAATAAATCCTTTTCTTTTATATCGTTTCATATATCATCAGTGTCCATCGCCTGTGTAGCAAAAACTGGCGTTAAACACTATTCATTCATTCTTTCCGTTGTCTGCCTATTTCAGCTGTCTCACTTTATTTCATATTTACCTACTTCCCCTTCCTCCTTCCTACCTTACAGCAAAGTCCAGCACTACCACTGCCTCCTCCCCCCTCCCCCGTTAACAGGAGGTCTATTGCGACATATGTGAGAAGGTAAGAAATAATGCAAGGCGAACCATTTGAAATGTCGGACAATTCCATAATCCCTAGGAGAGTATGAATAGTGATCATATTGATAAAAATAAGCTAAAGAATAAGAAACGTTTTAATGTTCTTAACAGACGTAAAGTTTTGTGTTATATTGGCAAAATATCTACAACATTGACAGCATTATCCTTGATTTTCATTCAAAAGAGCTCCTTTATTGCAAGAATGTTTAAGACAAAATATGGAAGAAACCAATTTGGCATGAAGCTAATTAAGTCTTGGACTTAATGCCCGAGTTCACAAAAGATGAGATATGGTAGAACCAATTTTTTATATTCTATTTATCTTATGGTTTTACTTTATGAGCACCTTGTGCTAAACAAAAAAATTTAAAGAGTCTGCCTATTCATTCTATATAATCTATATAATCCACTGACAGATAGCTTGTTACTTCGATTAATCCATTGGCGTTTTATTGATACTTAGGAACCCACATAAATTTATATGACACCGTGGGACGTGAAGTTTTACTCTCACTCGCTTGGAAAATGAACGTGGAATTTTGTCTTCTTCTAATCTACAAACAACTGGTAACTGCACTGCTTTCATTTGTTATTCGTTCCCATCAATTGAACATCAAGAAAAATATTATATAGTATGCTTCCGCCGTAATTTACCTTTAGGCATTCTTCCAGTTGGTTTTTTTTTTCTCTAGTTTTTATGCATAGAGCACTTCACACAAGATTTCATTTCATATTTACAGTCTTCCTTCAACTTTTCAAAGAAATTCCATTTCTACTAAATGTATCCTACTGTCACACAATTTCACAAATGTATTAATGAAAAATTTTTGACTAAAAGTTTAGCACTAAACTTCAGATAAGTATATCGATTTTGTCCACAATTTGTCTTCGTGGCGTGATATAATTGATTAAAATTGAGTTTAGTCATATTTATACTCAAAAGAAAATTTTGAAAGCATTGCAAGGTTCTGTGGCGTTTTATCAACAAAAATAACCTAATTTATTTTAAAAACCACACAAAATTCAACTTTAAACAATTTAATAAATAGGTATTAATAATTTAATACTTTATAAATTTTGTAAAACAGAAAAAGGGTTAAAATCTATTATTACTACTTTGAGCAAATCAAATAATTTCTTTCTAAATCATGGACATGCACAAAGGAAACAAAATAGAGAGATTTATTAGAGAGGCGTGTAAAATGTGGAGTTTGTCGGTAGAGAACTATGACTAATACACAAAACAAGTAATTACATTAGTACAGTCCAACGAGCAAGGAATTACTAGAATTATATGGTAATAATAGTTGATTTGTTAATAAATTGTATATTCCTTTTCCTCTAGTTCATAGGTGGAATAACGGAACCTAAGAAAGGAAATGTCTTATTATCTATTAAACTTTTATTTCATCTGTAGAGAGCATTTATTGATGTTATTATTGCATTAATTGAACATAACACCTCTCAGGTTGTGAGAAAAGACAAGTAAACACAAGTAAAATAAAGTAATGTACTAGTAGTTTCAGATTGAAACAACTGTAATCATTTTTTTAAAAAAATATCACTTGGAAAGGTACAACGGTATCCGAGTTTAAGCGTTTAAAAATTTATTTTTTCTCTCTTGTAAAGTTATGGTTTTAAGACCGTTTGTTTTTCCTCTGTACCCTTCAATTATAAGATGCAGAGAAATCTTAAGAACTTCCTTCCTTACAGACTGAATGAAACAAACGATGTAGAGATAACACAAATGGAGCAAAACCACAAAGAAATGAATTAGAATTTGTTCCATTTATGCAACAATTGCATATTGAGAAAATGCTTTAAAGTAATGCACGAATAGGAACATCCCCCGTTTTACAACAGATCAGTGGTGCTAAACTTGATTATTAATTATAGTGTACAAAGGCTGAATTTCATGCACAGCCATAGCTTCTGAATCTGAGTTATATTTTATTCATGAATAGTCAATCGTATATGCTTCAGTATGATGCACAATCAGAAAGAGGAAAAAATAATAAAAATGTAGAACAATAGCAATAAATTAAAATAGGAATAACGACATTTACAGATATTTGGATGGAAAAAAAATTACGTATCATTTAAAATTACACTATATATTACGTTCAAAACAGAAAATAAATTACTTATAGCTTGGCGCACTTTGACTATGAAAATGCAAATATTCAACCAGCTTGTGTGATCCGCAAACAGGTCCCCAACAATCGATCTCTAATTGCGTTTTTTTTTTCTTCTTCTGAAAACAAATTTTTTCTCAGATGTTTCCAGAAGGTACATTCGATCAGAGCATATAATATTCTGCATCCTTTCCACAAAATACGCAGATTCTTCTACCAGAACTGTCCGTTATATTTTTGTCTTCCAACCTCCTAGTCTAAACCAGGCCATTCCTGGCCTTGCCTTTCTCCTTAGAATGAGCACATATAACTCTTTACCCCAGGTTAATTTAATTTAATTCGATATGCTCAAGGAGACTTTCGTGTTACATTCTGCCTCGATTTCCTGCTTACCGATAACCTCTAGCTTTGTTCTAACCTTTTTTCACACATTTTATTATTATGATTATGATTATTATTATGATTATTATTATTATTATTATTATCATCATCTTTTTGTCATATTTAACCAAGGACAATTTCTTTGAGTTCTCCCTCTTTCCACCTCTGCAGCCCAAAACGCTGGTGTTAAATTTTGCATCTGGTGTCTATAGCATTTAGTGCAAATTGTAGATTGGTCTAAGCCAGTATTTCATCCTCCTTGTTTTACTATTAACCGTATCTTCATAACACCCCACCTCTTTCATGACCCTTTAGTGAGTTTACGAATTCTTTTCCAAATATCGACTCCCCATATATTTAGGTTACATCGTGCTTTATAATTAATAATGGATTAGTGCTTATTCCATTTCCCATTCATATATTATAATGTGCCGCACGGTTTCTCAGAAGAAAAGCTATACATTCTTTGTATACATCTCAGCTGCAGATGATAAAAGCACAGGATATCAACAGATTCGCCAAACGACAGAAGTTGCAGGGCTTGCGTTTGAACCGCTTGTGCTACATTTAATAGGATCTATTACTAGATGACGATAATCCTCTTATTCCTGCATACCTGAACTGCTGCAGCTCCGTGTCAGTTTGCCTAAAAGCAACGCAACAACCCATCGTCATCATGTCATTCACTCCTGCGAATTTTACCTTCGCTATTCAGCTAATCCCCCTTTTTGCTGTCATTAATCAAAGAGCTAATTCATGGTATATGTGCTTCATTATAAGAAGCTGTTAAATGTGGAAGCTCGTACTGTTAACAAACGACTACACTCCTATGCTTTTTGTGGCACGAAAATACCCATAAAAGTATGGAATTTTTATATGAAAATCTTAAATTCACGCATTTATTGTT